>PQWD01006745.1:0-52235 GCA_019425675.1 Leucinodes orbonalis | reverse complement strand
ATGTCGTCTTTACACCTTTACGCGTATGCTCGTGCCCTTCAGTGATACGTATTATTACGTGTATGATGATATGTAAAAAGGTTAAATTGAATTCTTTATTATATCAGATAGGTATTTAGATATTTAGTGATAGTTAATCGTGATATAGACACTAGTATTTGTATATCGAAACACATAAACAGAAAAACCAAATTTATTGCGGCAATATACGTACATTTGTCACGTGTCGGAGTATTTGAACCTCAGCCCTCCGCAAAGGAGGCGACAGTCACACCATTGAGCCACCGACGTTCTTCCATATACTTTATATATATAATAATCAATCGCAACAATTGAGTAGCGTAATATTAGATATGTAAGCACTGCACAATGACGTAACTTAAGCGTCATTTGTTTATTACTTAACAGACATAACCATTATCGATGGGGAATTTGGGAATTATATATGGTCGTAACACAAGAGTAAGGTAAGAACAACAGAAATTTCAGAATATCTATTCTGACAAAAGTATTGTTGTATTAGACAACAACTAAGTGAAAATAAATTTTACATAATCTCACACTCAATTGCTTAACGTCCTAACCCGCAGCTTCATGCTATTATAACTCTAGAAAAAAAATAAAGGAACGGGTCTGAGAAAACGGGATATCCAGTTTTTACATTGAACTTTGCTAACAAGATGATTGGTTGTATTTGAAATGCATTTAAAATGCATTCAGTTTACTTAATCTCTTAAATGACTACCAGTGAACCGATTAGTTCCATATACATGAAGAAAGGCTATTATTGCAAAGCAGGATCAAATTTCCATAATGGCGTAACTTTTGGCGATCTAGTACCTTGCCTTTGCTGCTTGTCTGAAATAGCCTTTTTGAACTGGCTTGACAACTTGTCCGTGATTCACTCATATGCAAACAACTCTGCTATTACTATACTTTACTTTCCCAGCACGGACTGATGGTTTTTCCTTAATATCTTTTTAAACGCATCAAATGACAAGATTTTTACTATTTCTTACCACTGTTTCCAGAATTTCACCAGACTTGGTTTAATGATGATCATGCGGAGATTATGTATATCTTATAAAGTTTGGGCAGAATTCTGAGTTTCCTTGAAAAGTGCCCAACTTTTTAGACGAACTCATAAATGGGGTGCGGGTCACAAAAGATCTTTTTTAGGTCGACCTGACTCAAGGTCTGTTAAAAAGCCTGAAATCTCCCGGATAATTCGGAATAATAATAGCACGGCCACGCCTAAATCGGTTTGGTCCAATGAACATCTTTAAAAATGTTGTGTTTGTATGTTTGTCCAGGATCTCTGAAATGTTGACAGATTAGACTCGGATTTTTTGTTTGTTGCAACTGATGTAATAATCATTAAAAACTAAGCTACTTTTATTAAAAATATATAATTATTAAGAAAAATTAATGTTTATTCCACGCAGCCCGGGGCGCCCGTTTCGTCTTTGCTACTTAACTACGCGCTATAACGTGACTAAACTAAGCGATTAGGTTAGGTTATCAATAAAATTTGATTAAAAAATATTATTTTGAAGTTCTTAACACCATATAAGTAAAATCTTTGTTAATTTCTATTATTGCCCGTTTTTTTAAATAACGTAAGTATATTACTAATAATTTATTATATATTCTCTATGTTTAATTAAAGCTAGAATAAAATTCACTCTAAAAAAATTGGGTACTACACCATTGACGAATATTTATGTAAACAAAATCCTTGGTTTTTACTGCTTCAGTTTCAGGTTTAAATATATCTTTTTACATTAAGTTAATTGTTGGAAAAACGCTGCATTGTTGAGTTTGCTTATGGTACTTCTTTTCTCAACAGGCCCAACCACTGAAGCGTTTTTTTTCAACCATACAATAATCATATTTTTTATTAGTTATAATAAATATGTTTTTATTGTATTTTGTACATTTATTAGGTTCAAAAGTGTTTTTTTGCAAGTATATGATATATGAATGATTTTGATCTTTGAATTGATTCATATTTTGATGGTCTTAGCATCAAAGGTCTGCAAGTGTCGCGAAGTATGTATATGAAGTGACCGCTTATCGTCAACCGTTTCGGACGCAAGGCCGCGGCCTTAAATACTAGCGCACTCTCCACTTGTCACACCAATTAACCGTGTAAGTCAAGATTACTAAAAATTGGGGAGATTGGGGCCGTAGTCACCACGCAGGCCCAATGCGGATTAGTGGATGTACACGACTACCATCCTGAGATTGTAGCACGGAATGACCTTTATTTTTTCCGTACAACCAAATGCTACAATCATCAGCTCATTAAACGTCCCCACCGAGGAGCACGAGCCTACCCGTATAGGATGACTAGGCCCTAGTCGTCCACGAGGGCCCAGTGCGGATTGGACGACGTCACACACAACCCTTTGAATCTCTTCGCAGGCGTGCATGAATTTTCCTCACGATGTTTTCCTTCACCGTAAGAGGCGGATAACGTACATATATTTTCGAAAATTCGAAAACACATTGGTACGTGTCGGGATTTGAACCTCAGCCCTCCCGGTAGGAAGGCGACAGTCCACACCATTGAGCCACCCACGCTGTTACGGTGAAGAAAAACATTGCCGAGCTCAAACGCTACAATGTCCCAACCAAACCAATCACTAAATTAATTCTTCACCAAAAGTGTTTTCGAATTTTTGAAATTACATGTACGTTTCGACGCTCTTACGGTGAAGAAAAACATCGTGAGGAAACCTGCGCACGCCTGCAAAGAAATTCAAAGGTTGAGCGAGAAGTCGGCCGAACCGCACTGGGCCCGCGTGGACGTCTAAGACCTATACACCCTTTACGGGTAGGCTCGTGCCCCTTGACGGGGATGTTTAATGAGCTGATGATGATAATTTACTGTAACTTATTAATTATTAAAAAAGTCAGTTACACAACTCTCTACTGCCGCCGTTAGGTGCATGAATCATCGATATAAATTCTGGCCGCAACATAGTGACTAACCTTACATCAGTTGCATCGCTAAACAGTTTGAACTACCTAGCCTTACCATGAGGCTGAGATTGGCAGAAAATTATAGTAGAAAAAACGCAATGGCCCAAGACGAAAAAAGATTTAGACCCAAATCAAGCTGTTTTCGTTTATGACTATTGACTGCAACGTGCGATTAGTTTAGATTTTTGTAACATGTATCAATTACAGCCTTTTTTGGGGACTAAGGCCCGTATTCTAGAACGAGACTTGATCTTTACTTAAATAGAGTTAAAATGGGATAGCGTTTAAACACATCTAGTTAAAAATAATAGTTACAGAGAAAACACCAAATGATGTGTTTATGCTCACAAATTAGTAAATTATGAAAGGATTAAACCCAAAACGTACTAAGAACTTACTTTTTCTGACGACCCGTTTGGTGTAATCGAGACGTCGCGCGTCGGCTACTACACCAAAGGATCCGGGTTCGATCCCCGGGCAGTTCAAACATTTGTGTGCATGATAATATGTATGTACAAAAAAATATATATGAGTATGTCTATCAGTTTTTTAGTACTCTAACTACGAGCTCCTCGCTTAACTTGGGGCTAGATGGGCGCATAACGCTGTGTGAGCGTTATTGGATATTTATTTATTACTTACTTCTCAACGATTACAACAAATCTGTCGTCGAACATAACGCATGTGATTGTATTCCTTTATAATAAATCGATTACGATAAAACCAATTAGAAATGCCTTTACCAACCTTTGCACGTGTTCAACTATATTGGATTAATGATTGTCAGTTAAATTGATGACTCACAGACCTAGTTAGTTTTTTTCATGTTGTGAAAACGAAACGTTGAAATCATGTCAGTTATATAGGTACAACATGTTATACTTTACTAATCACGACAAAAAATACTTTCAATTAAGGTGTTCGCCTCCATATTTTACGACTCTTTTTTTTTAACAATCAGTCTACAAATAGTCCGTGATGGCAAGGTTTGTCTAAGGTCTACCCTAAAGGTATATATGTATAGGACATACTGAATTATTTTACATCAACGATTAGCTTTTACCTACGGCTTCGCTCGCGTTAAAAAGTATTATAATTAATTAAGTATAAGAAGATTTATTCGAACTTTCATCCCCTATTTTATCTCCTTAGGGGATGAATTTATCATTCCCTATCTTGTTTGTTTTAAAATTTTCAAAGTTGTATGCCAGGGGTAGAGCTCATTAAAATCCTTTCTTAGCGGATGCTTACGTCTTAACATCTACCTGCATGCCAAATTTCAGTCTGATCCATCCAGTGGTTTGGGCTGTGCTTAAAAAAATCAGTACGTCAGTAAGTCACCTTTGAGTTATATATATTTAAATACACCCATGCGAAGCCGGAGCGGGTCGCTAGTATGAAAAAATATTAAGATGATTGTGACTAATAAAAGGTGAAAGTGAGATATATTCAAGTACATGCACAATTCGGACACACCGTGCAATATAGAAAGGCATCTCACCGGTTAACCCACATAACAACACCTCAGGCTTGATCTGACCTAAACAACATCTGCTGGGACCCAGCACTAGCTCATCATCAGCTCATTAAACGTCCCCACCGAGGGGCACGAGCCTACCCGTATAGGCCTTAGTCGTCCACGCGGGCCCAGTGCGGATTGGAAGCACTAGCTCATACTCTTAATTAACAACACTATTTAAATAAATACTAATGATATAGATACTTATAAATCGTCAAATCATATCAATCGATCCCATGGTTGCTTAACCTAAAATTCGCCATAGGAGCCATGGAGCCTATAATTGTGTTTTATTTTTTCATCTTCATGACAACTAAATACGCCTACTGCTGAATTCCTATCCTAATTACTTCTAAGTGAACCGAACCCTAGCAGCCAACATCCATCGGCTACTAGCTACCTTAAACCTTATAGAAAACAAAGACTTTGATGCAGTTTCTTTTTTTAAGTAGGGTAATGAAATAGTGCAATACTGCTGTTTTTTTTGAGGTTTCTAATGTGAGTTCGTAAATAATTTCATTTTTTTCGCTCACATTGCAACGACAGGCGGAACCCTACAAGATTTATCAAAATTATAAGCTCCTAGTTTTGTGTAATGTATTTAGTATCAGCATTGCATCCGTGCGAAGCCAGAGCGGGTCGGTAGTAATATTTATAAAGTATTCAAGTTTGTCAAGGAAGGAGAAAGTATGCAGTACAAGTAACACGTATTATTAAACTTAAACTATGACTTCACGCGTCTGTACGTGCTTCGCGAAGCGAATGGTTTTTAATACCTCGGGCTACATTGTAGGTTCATTTTTCAAATAACTAGGTATAAAGCAAAGAAATGTTTTACTTATTTGAAAGTTACCACTAATTACAAACTAGTGAACATAAAATATATTTAACAGTTTAAAGTTGCGACGACTCATATGGGTTATTGGTTGAGACGTCGGCTCTTACCAGGGGTTCCGGGACTATCCCCGGACTGCAATGTCGAAACCAAATTGGGTTCACAGCAGTGGTGTGCACACCATATATGCAAATAAGCAGTGCATACCCTGTGGGTCCAGACAACCCGGAAAATCGGCAACATATTAATTGTTTCCCCCTTATTGATGACGCTGTGTGAAGGTCAGTGGAAATTTATTTATTTATTTGCCCATTTTACTCTACAGATTTAAAACCATAGGCGATCTGCTGTCATCAACAATTTGACAAATTATTTATTCTTTTTGAGATAAGTGTCACCTACTTTGCATACTCTACTGACAATCTCTGTGCACGCCAATGGTTCACAGTGCAGTTTATTTTTTTCATTTATTATGGCACAAATAGTCAGTATAAAAACGTATCATTTAAACAATAAATAAATAAATATTCACTGACATTCACACAGCGCCATCTAGCCTCAAGTTCAGCGTGAAGCCTGTATTATGTGTACTAAACAACGGATAAACATACTTATATACTTTTTTTTGTAAATACATACATATTATACATAGAAAACAACCAGACCATTACAAACAGACATGTTCATGCACACAAATGTTTGTACTGCCTGGGATCGAACCCGGAACCCTTGGTGTTGCAGTCGACCTCTCAACCGCAACACCAAATGGGTCGTCAACAACAACAATTGACATACAAAACTAACAATACCGAAACTTAAAGTTTTTCAAGCGGGACCACGACCCTCAGGTCAAAACCTAACGTTGACCATTAAACCACAGAGGCAATGGCCTACCCATTGCCACACTCAATGATAACATTGAAATTATAGCAACCTCAAGATATCGAGCATAAGTTGAGGAAGCGCTCCGAGGTAAATCTTGCAACCGGTTATTCGAGTCGATGCAATTACGTGCTCACTATGGGCTTCTGCAATTGGGCACACGCTGCAAGATCGAGTTCACGGTAATAAGCATGAACTTACTGGTATGACCGGTATCCAAAATTCGTAATCATATTTAGACGCGCTGGTTAGTACCGACCACGCTTTTAAGGAGTCGAGTCTTTGATTCCAAAAAGAACATTTATATTTGTAAAATAGAAAATGGAACGAACACGTAGTAATACCATAATAATAATCAATATATCCACTTACAATCACACAGCGCCATCTTGTGCCTGACTAATTTGCCTGCATAACTAAACAACGCATGAACATACTTATAAAGGTTTGTTTTGTAATACATATTTTACATAGAAAAGAACAAACATGTTCTTGCACACAAATGTTTGTTCTTCCCGGGGATCTGAACCACTTACACCACATAGGTCGTCTATAATCGGAAACATTTTGTTATTCATGAGAAGTTTAATTGTGAATAACAAACTTGCTTCCGAATTTGCCGACATAGTACGTCGGTTCTGCAAACACTGCGAAAACTAGAAATATGCATCCAAAATAAATTAAAAAATCGACTATTTTATAACTAGGCCTCAGCAAAATTGACTATTTCAAACACCTGACCGACTCCATTCACTTAAATTACACGTTCCGAACTGCGAGCTGACCGGGTAACGCACCGTTAGGCGCTATGATTCATCTCGGAACAAAGGACTGGGGTTCGGTGCGCGCGTTATACGCGGAATTGTAATTACAATGAATATTTTACACGTTATGACTTCCGTGTGAAACGATGTTGAGGATTAGATTGGTTTATAGTTGGCATCGGTGGCTCACTGGCAAAACGGAACCCTTATAGATTCGTCAAGTGTGTGGGATATCAATGTGTAGATCTTGAAAAATGATATCGAGGTTTCTTTTACTTTTTTTTTTATAAATTCAATAGTTTATGCGAGAGACACTTCCAAAGTTGAAGTGTCTCTCGCGCAAATTTCTAAACTATGGGGTTGATAAAATAAATATATATATATATGATAGATAGATAGATAATTCTTTATTGCACAAAACAAATTAAACACTTAACATGATTCTGCACAGGAAAAAAAGTACAATTGGCGGCCTTATTACTAAATAGTAATTTCTTCTATTTTATGGTCATGATGTACATGACCATAAAATCTAACAACGAAATTTAGTTAGAACGATTTCTGGTGGGTATTTGTTGTATATGCCATAAACGGTGAACCACCATTTTTTCATATTAAAGCTATAGTAGGTGCATAAGAAAATAAAAATTACTTTATTTCCACGGGCGAATCCGACTCGCGCTTGGCCAATTTTTTTTAAATATTATAGTGCACAGAACTATCAAGACGCTCACCCAATGGCCAGCGATACGCCTGACCATGACAGAACGACATTGAAGGAGTCCAACAACTGATAGACAGTTATTATTCTCCGTCAATGCCGCCCTGCACCCGACGTAAGAGACAACATACGTTAGGTCTCTCATATCCAGTAATTTCACTTGCTACAGTGCCCTCATCCCGAAACACAAAAGCGCATAACACTTCTGTTTCACGGGACGATATCTGGCACTGCGGTAGTACCTACCCAGACCATTCAGTACCGAGTCTACCACCTAGTAAATATTGTTGCTATTTCAATAAAAAAGCAATCCTCCAGCTAAATTAGTTAGTGTTAAATTAAAAAACCAGTCTAGATACTTTTTTCAAAGTCAAAGTCAAAATTCTTTATTCTAATTAGGCTTACAAAAACCACTTATGAACGTCAAAAATAACACAAAAATACCAATATATAATAGGTTTTGATTGCATTTGTAGATAACTAGTGGTACATTTAATTACACCCGGCTATCGCTAGAAATGTTCGTAGTTTATTACTAGTGATGATTCATAGATAATGAACGATTAATGAAATAGGTGCCGCCATTTTTATTGACGTCAATATTACGTCAGGTAAGTGGATGTCTGGCGCAAAATGGGGGAGACCTATGTCCAGCAGTGGACTGCAATAGGTTGAAGAGAGTGAATATGTTTTATTTCTAAATATTTTCAATCATATTTTATAAAGACTCAATGTATAACTCTGTAAACATATAGTCTTTATATCTTAATCAACAGGCCAAACCATTGAAGCGCTTTTTTCAGAGCATCAAAACTCATATTTTTAGTTTAGTATTTTAATCGTTTTTACTATATTTTTTGACGTTCATAAGTGCTTTTTGTAAGCCTAATTTGAAATAAATGTTTTTGACTTTGACTTTTAAATATGCATAGACGTTCTCATAGCACACTCTAGACCAAAAGCAGTATTCAAAACAGACATGTTCATGGACACTAATACTTGTCCAGCACGGGAATGGAACGTCTGGTTGTAGCTGTTCTAATTCTTAACCGCACATCGGCCTCAAAGAAGACATACATAGTTACATTATTATCTTATATAGCTATCACACCGTTTGCAGAGACGGTAAAAAAGAAGTTCCTTTTTAAAATATTCAATTTTCCGAGCCATGCTATGGGATAGGCCTATGTTCAGCAGTGGACTGGACTACTCTTCATACACTTATGATGACAAAACGTTACTGAAGGTTACAGACAGATTAGATTCACTTCCTAAGGTACAAATGGCCACTTAGCTGTGCGAAAATCATAATCAAACACAAGAAAACTGAAGTAAATATTCAGGAAATCCCATTAAAAATATCGCTAGTAATTCTGAAAACGAGGACAAAGGGCGGGTTCCCAATTGCGAGCCTTCACAACAAACATATAGCGCCATGAGGAGAAATTATCAAAACTAAGGTGAAAACTAGGCCTAAACCAAAACACTACAACCTAGTTACCAGATAATCAATAAGATAAAAAACATCATTAAGTTTCGCAAACGCAACGCTCACAATTAGTCAGGGCACTGACGGCTGTCGGCAAACGAGTTAGCGACGAAAGTTCCGGGGTTCGTTGGTTTTACGATCGTTCCAGCCAGCCAGTTGTTGACTATAACAAAACTTTAATGAGTAAAGCATTTTAGTCCTTTGTTTTAAATTAGTTTTAAAACACAAAATCATTTGTTTGTTTCTTGTTGGAATTTACAACTACTTTAAAGACTTGAAACTTACGGTTGCTTTTGTACTTAAATATTTCGATGCTGATTGAGAAGGCACTGACTGATTCAGAACTTCTGTAGAAGAGAATAATCCTCGTGCAGTTTGTTTTTCATCATCGTAATTGATTTAACAGAAAATCAGAAATCGAATTTTGTATTAGAAGACAAACACGCAATCATGAACATTCTAGCCTTTTAATAACAGCCTTAACTATGTTCATGTGGATCCGAAAATGTTTCCAAAACGTTTCTGCAATTATTTAACTGAGCCATAATGATATAAAAAATATGTTGGCGGTCAAAGGGTTTAAGTTAACACTCGTAATTCTTCGCCTATCACAGCTCTGAAAGTAACCATGTCTTATTTATCAATAGAATAACCTTAACAGGGTTTGTTTAGTATTCGTACACTGTATCTGTGTCTAGACCGTAACCGGTCGTTCAAGGCACCTCCGCTCAAGACGAGGGTTCCCATGACTTAGATTCAAAAAGGATTATTTCATCAACATTATTACTACAGTCTAAAATGTCCACTGCTGAATAAAAGTCTAATGATTTCTACGCGGACCGATCCCTAGCAGTTGAGATCTATCTGCTACCCGCCACCTTAACCGGGTCAGTTCTGGTGGGGATCGGCCTACGCTTCTTTTCCGGTTATTTAATTTATACGATCTTCTAACTCTACTTCTGCTAGTGGTATGATACAAAGGTACGATTCCAGAAATCCCTGGATCGAATCCCGGAAGTAAGAGCCGATTTTTTCGATAAAGCATATCACAATGTCTTAATCAAACTGGGAAAAAGCACACAAAGTGACTTTCACTACGCGTTGTGCCTGTGGGAACCACATATCCACCACCATGATTCAGTACTGATATAAACTAAACAGTCAGGCCACTACACTATGAAATACGCACTGAAATAGTTAAGTCCAATGAGATAAATAAAAAAATGCAGGGTTCGATGTCTTTATAATTGTATTCACTTGGTGGTAGACTCGATACTGAGTCGCCTAAGTCGGTACTACATTTAATCTGTGGTACTACCGCAGTGCCAGATATCTTCCCGTCAAATAAGAGTAATATGCACTTTTGAGGGATAAGGGCACTGTAGCTAGGGAACTTACTGGGTATAAAAGACCTAACATCTGTTGTCTCGGGTGACGGGCGCAGTGCGACATTGATAGAAAATAATATCTATGTATCAATTTTGGGTCTCCTTCAATGCCACTCTGATATGGTCAGGCGTATCGCTTACCATCAGATGAGCGTCCTGACCGTCCTGATCACTTTGTAACATAAAAAAATGGTAACCCTACACAGACCGCCAACAATTCTAGATTCTAATACACAATGGTAAATTGACACGTTTAGCTTCATTAGCAGACAATGATGCCCTGAGCCGGGGGCCGGTACAACATTTTTAACACGGCTTGTTTTGTGACCTTATTGAAATATATTTGAACAACTGGATGTTATAAACCTTAATACTAGTTTGCAGATATTAACATAAGTTTAAGGTGACGCAATCAATTGAGTGTATGTTTGAAATAACATTTTATTGTTCTTTATTTTGGGAAAATTACTAGGTGGTAGACTCGGTACTGAGTCGTCTATGTGGGCCAGATATCACCCCAATTTTGCATTGTTTCCAAAAAGCCCCGCAGGTAAAAATCCACCTTCCTCCTCACTTCTTCTGTTTTTTAAAGACCGACAATGCAAGCCTTACTTTGCATATAAAACTCTGTTCTACTAAACACTTTTTAATATTTCTTTAAATTGTTGACTAGATAAAGTGGGTCTAGATAAATTATCTGTAATTATTTAATGTCACCAACTATGTAACTATGGTCTGCAATAAATATTGAATTTGAATCGAAATAAACTTTCGCAACTTCCGAAAAAGATGCACTTTTGACTTAGACCTGTTTCAAATTCATGCGCGTTGCATTTCACAATTATGAGATTAGAGCAGAATGCATTTGCTGCATCTACCGGCTATTAATAAACATACACTACAAGTCGGCATGGCACTCGTCCAAAAATTATTATTCATCAAACCAATCATAAATCGCTGAGAAGCTCCTCTAATAACTATTATGATGCCGAGTTACCTTCTGTACAACATTTGTTTGGTAATCAAGTGTTAGAGTCTGTAAGTTTGGTCAAATTGTTTGGCAGAGGCAGGGCTACTAGTCCGTGAACCGATGACCTATTCGACGAAATAGTTTTGAGAAAAGGCCACGTAAAGAAGCAAAAACCCACTCTGAACCAGATGGACGGATGACCTGGCTAAGGTGGCGGGTAGCCGTTGGATGTCTTTGTTAGACATATTCGGCTGAAATGATAATAATGTTCGAAATAACTAATAAAATAAAATATTTTTGTATTTTTTACAATACAAAAAATACAAAAATATTAATTGTGCATAATAATGTTATAATATGTACACACCAAAACCATAAATAACTTAGATAGTGACAGTCTTTCCTTAATTGATCTTAACCTAGTAATATAATATGATTAAGCTAGTTCTTAATAGATCATTTAAAAACTAGCTTAGTTGACCTTTCAAGCATCATACTTCGACCTAACATCGACAGAAGATGACATGTTTCATTTTTACAATGAAACTATTACATTGTCTGATGCTGGAGTCTTGACATACAATACCGGAGAGAAATCGGCTACATACCATCGTCAATACTGATGGCCTGATGATTGATAACGGCCATTGTTCAGATTTTAGGTCGAAATCTTTATCTAGATGCTGGGTGAGACTCAATACGTAATAACATTATTTTCAAAGAACAAAATGGATAGACTTTCTGCTCTGTTAAAATTTAAGTTAAGATTCGTTTGTTTTAGAATCACAATGCTCCATCGCTAGTTGCTACGTGTCGCTAGTGTCAACATATTTAAAATCCTTATTTTACAGTCTAGTATATTGTTCTCCTTTGAATATATCATTTAGTTCTGTCTATGCGTGACCACGGTAATTGTTGAGTCGCCGAAACGTAGTTGTGAGAGAACGAAACTATCAACTAAAATATATTTAATCCATTGACTGCCATCAAACCAGACACAATAGAAATATTAATATTTTTCAGTCAACTGACTTCACAATGTAACAATAAATAATCTGAAAAACAAACAAAACAATTTATCTAAAACATACTGTTTAAAATGATTTATATATATATATATAATATATATATATATAACTGTTTATCACCAAACCTTGCAGCATAAATATGAAAATAAGTACTTATCGTAAGTAAATGTTTTTTGAATTTTTTTTTTGCATTTCTAGATATATTTAAATATTATATTATAGATTATATTATATTTAAACATAATATACATGTATTATACAGATTGCCGGTAACATACTCGTACCTATACATAAACATTGGCGTTCGTTACATGCAATACAAAACGTGATGGCATGAATGAATAGATAATTAAGTGCGAACAATTGAAAATCTATGACCATAAATTATTGTACCACACGCGTAATAATTTGTCTTATGTCACGGCATCACATAGAAGTATCTGTTTTTGGAATACAACATTTTAAAAATACCTTATGGCAAGAGTACAAATCTAAATGATTCGATGTGGATTGAATTATTCGTTGTCAACTTATACAACAAATGATTTCTTTAGTTCGTAGTTGTTACATCATTGATTAATTACACGTTAAATAAAATATTGAATAATAATTTAAATAAACATTAAATTGAGCAAACAGACTTACTCCACAACAGTACCTATCCGAGTGTAAGAGACGTGTTCTAAGATGCAACGAGCTTGCCCAGAAAATGCTCAAAATACGTTTCTTATTGCCTTCAAGTTACAATCCTGGAAACACAGACGCAGCTAGTAAACTCCATTGATTTGAATTACGCATAGTTAAAGGAGATGCGAAACGCGTAGTCAAAAAATAGAAGATTCTAACTAAATTGTATGGTGGAAAGGGGACAAATAACAATTTGAGAAGTTAATCCATTTTATATTATTTATTGTATGTTGGTAAACAGCAACGCAGAGCTTATGTAACATGAATAACGCCATCTTGCCAAACCTACACGACGATTTGCGGCTTCTAAAAAGCGTGAGATATCCCACCGACTCCTTTCTCAATTCAAAAAACCCACAAAAAACCATTACTCAACTCCCCGTAAACAAGTAATTATGATCAACAGGCCCTTTGTAGTGCCGTCAAAGCTACACAAGGTCTGTCGGTTAGGTCAGACGTGCACAAAAACCCGTCCATTGTCCGTTGACGATTTGTTCACTTTCGAAACGATCAGCTTTGAACTAAGCATGCCGATCTCAAGCACGTCTTCGGAATTATCACAATCTTTGATAATTCCTCTGTCGTATTTGATAAAACTAAAGTGACACCGTAGTATGTAATTTTTTAACGGTATTTTTATATGAAATGAATTGAACCAAGAAGACAACTTAAGTATAGTGCGTTTCATCGATTAGTACCTATGCCGTTATATTGGCACCTCGTCATTGGCATGGTACGAAAGACGGTCCCGTGGGTTATCTCTATTTTCCGCCCCCGCCGGCGGGGGCCTTCGTCGCGTATCCCTGTAGATTCGCACAGTCCCTATTCGCGTAACGGGCATGTGCCGGGCCGCTTTTCTCCCCAAACATATGTTAAGCTACCAAGCCCCCCCCGCAACGCCCTAAGCCGAGGTTCGAGTCCCGTTCGGGGACGCCCTTAGGCTCGTTGTGTAAATATTAAGGCTGAGAGCCATCTGCGCTCGCCACTTGCCCGGTGAAGCTGTAAAGGCCATCTGCGGCCAACAGCAGTAGTCAGTTCGAAAAAAAAAAGGTTTACTCTATTCAGTTTTATTTTTGCTTTTCAAAGTTTTGGGCATGATCTCAGTCGAAAATAAAACTAAATAAAAACATGTAGGTCCCGTAAGGGAGCGTCTTATTGCTCCAATGACATTAACAGACAAGGCGCCAACATAACGGCACTATTCGATGAAACGCACTATACACATTGTGTACTAAATGGTTAGAGTTACAGACTGAGTACATTTGGTAACATCTGGATTTTCGGGTGGTCTCGATGTGGGGCGGCCCAACTGATGGTTCAAGTCGTGTCCTGCTTGCCCAAACAACTGTTCACAGCAGGATTAAATGACAGCTGCCGGCATAATTATCAGATTAGCTAGCATTTTCGCTTTTACAGTTTGTTAGGGAACATTATGTGCTATCGTTACGATAATCACAATCACAGAGTACTTGCCAAATTTTACATTTTTAATTTTATAACGTGACGTAGACATGAATTTGAATGAAGATTGAAAGAATGGGAACTCTTTACTCTAGAATACAGCTATACCAAAACATAACTCCGTAATGAGTGGAAAACTAAATGTTTATTTTTATCTGTGGCAAGTACCACAACTTAACAATGAAGTAGGCAACTCCATTAATAAATAATATTTTCGCGAATATACAATCGAATAATAAAATTAAAATCAGACGCATTTGAATGGCGAAACAATAATTAACTAAAACAACGTTTGCCGAACGGCTTTTCCATGAATTTTTCTTATCACAATAACATATTGCGATAAGCTGATCGCTGCTGATATAGTGGCGCAATTGAAGTTTAGTCATTACACGTTGCCATAATACTGTTAGAGAAAATACACATACAAACGTGAAGCGATTTCATATTGCTAATATCATTAACAAACTCAATGTTAACGACGTGTTGTCTAAAAACCCAAAGACTGACAAAATATTATGATATCACTAATCGTTAAAGCCTTCATATTTTGTATTTGTACTTGTACAATCCATTACTACTAAAGTTTTATAAAAAAGTTATTATTTTCTGTGTTATTGTCTCTTCTGTATTATACTCCGTGCATTGTTTACTTTTTCTTTCATTCAACCCTAAATTTTATTCAACTAAACTATTATCACTGTGAAACCATTTATTTGAGAGTTAATCGTAGACGACACTTAAAATCATCTCTCATATAGTCATGCATGTAACCTACTTCTTATTTCAACCAGTTTTCATTAGGATGTCTTTTTAATAATTTTAGGCTGTCACATGGTGTGTCGGATGTTTTCAATGGTCACAACTTGTCATGCTTAGCATTTAGGTAGCAGGTGAAGAGTATGTATGTTGTAAGTCGGTGGCTCATTGGTGTGGACTGTTTCCATCAAATATAGAAGGTTTAGGTTTAAATCCCGCCGCGTGCCCATGTGTTTCCGAATTTTTGAAAATTATATGTACATTTATCCGACGCTCATACGGTGAAGGAAAATATCGCGAAACCTGCGCGCGCCTACGAAGTAATTTATAGGTTTTACGCGAATTCGGCCAAACCGCACTGAGCCATCTCGGGTAGGCTCGTGCCCCTCGGAGGGGACGTATAATGAGCTGATGATGAATCAATGCTATTGTTAAGTATGTACATTTAAGCTGTGGCCGAACATATTAACGAAATAATTTAACCATGCTGTGTATATAGGTACTTGTGTACTTCAATCTAGCTAACAACACTATATACTTTTGTATCTTTAAACCTATGTTAACTGATTGTACCCGTATTTTATGTATAATATAAAATAAAAAAGTATCTAAAGGTCAATATTTCAAATCTGTTTAATCGCTCAATAGAGAAACCATTTTCAGCCGTGAAACGACCAGTCAAATCGAATTCGATTCAAATGTTTGATTTTCTAACATTGCAAAAGATAGGGGTATCTGCAAATGGCGTTTTGTAAGATTCAAAAAGAATAAATTCTGGGTCACTGGGTTTGGGAAACATTACATTATACGAGTAACCGCGTTCACTTTGCTCGCATTCACATCAGTTCTAATGGTACACATTACGCACAGTGTTGCCACCTTAGCCCTTTTGTAGCTAGATCTAGCACTTTTTAGTATAGGTGAACTCTTTTTTAACGATTTACCCCGAAAAGAGCAATCTAGCTCTTTTTCACTGTCTTGAAAATCTTAGCACATATGAAGTTTTCGACATGCTAACAAGTACATTTTTACTATTTGATGACCCTTTTTTTGACGAGCAAAAAAAAACGGCTTCATGACTTGATTATTTCAGCATTTTTAGGACAGAAAATCTTTTGACGCTCAATGTAGCCCTTTCTAGCCCTTTTTGACATCCCAAAAAGCTCTTTTTTCTAAACTCAGGTGGCAACACTGATTACGCACCACATCTTAGCTGTACACAATTGGATGTTTTGTAAATAATACATTGTTTACAGCGACCTGATAAGATTTTCTTCATGCGATCTTATTCACCTATACAAAGTTAAAATCTACGATGGAACTAAGAATAGGCAGATTAGCCTTCAACTCTCTCCACGGGTGCTTTATGAAGTTTAGTGATAAGACATAAAGCAATGAACAAGTAGCAGCGGTCTCTCATTCATCACCTTTTTTTCGGTTATCTCCAATACAACCGGCAAGCGTAGTGATACCGTAGAGTAAGCCTTAAATCCAGCAGTAGACTGTTATAGGCAACAGCATTGGCTGTTGCCTATAACAGTCAATCGAGCAACGGGTATTGACCCGTCTACTACTGGATTTAAGGCTTACTAACTAAAACTAAAATGACTAATAAGTCATTTGTTTTGTACTGGATAACAGTATACAATTAAACAACTGATTCAGGGAATTGCTTTAGCATCGTTCTTAGTTCACCTGAGGAAGATTGGCTGACTTGCATCCCAAGGGTCTTTTAACCCTAAAACTAAATCACAACTTCAGCCACAAAATAAAATAATCAATGTAATTTACAGTCCGTGCAATCCACTGCTGTATCCCACCTCTATTTATGACCACACAATTTTATTGTATTTTCTTTTATAGTAAGTACTTGTACTTTTTCATCTTTGTTTTGTTAGTTGTTTTATGTACGGATTGATTCTTTTGTACTGTTATTGTCTTGTAATGTTTATTTTGTAGTTAAAATAAATGAATTTTCTTTTTTCTTTCTTATGTGAAGAGTTTTGCGAAATTTGGCTTAACCCTTTGACTACCAATGATGCCTTAAGGCGCCAGACTCAATAGATTTTCTATTGTGTCCGGATTCCCGGCTTTCAATGGGTTAACAGTATCTCCATTGGGGTTAGGTTAAGAATGCTGCTACCCGATCTTGTCAAATGTTTAGGTAGTTCCTAAACTTTAGGGGGATGATATTTGTTTACTAATCTGGCGTCCCTACATGGCAATATTTTGCTGTAAACCAAATCTCCTTGATCAAAACAAAACTGCCGTGTTCCCTCAACATTAGGGTAAGCTCATATTGCGTGTTAAAATCAGTCGTCCGCATAATATGAAGTAGCCTTAAGCATGGAACTGGTACCAAATATAGATTCATGTTCCAATTAGTGTGCTGCGAATTTGAATTTGAGCAATCTTAACGCAACAATTCGACCGCATTGATTACTTTTTTCTAACAAAGATTCATGGTTAGAATGCACAACCTTCAATACAATCATAGCTTGCAAGCAATGTAAATTTGAAAGCGTCAAGTAGATATTAAAAACGAATCCATAACAGATGCTATTTAGAAAACAACGGACACATATAACACGTTATTCAATTAAGTAGACTATAAAAGACTTGCGTTAATTGAAGGAACACAAACAAAAGTTAATTGCACAATAGAAACGTATCTGCTAAAAATATGTACGCAATTTGACTAATTATTTTTGAGGGACTGTTGTAAAAATGAACGAAATGTGAAACCGAGTTTCGCGCAGTAAACTTTTAATAGCTAAAATTTACACTTTTTGCTGGTAAGATGTTGTAATTAAATTACAGATTTCAAGCTTGCTTTCCAATCACTCAAAAAGTCTTAGTCGACCTTAAGTGTAAACTTTGTTAAACTTACCTCTAGTTTTTTGGAGTATTCCTCGACGACTCGCTCCTGTTCCTTCTTCAGCTCTTCATTCTTCTCCAACAGTGCCTTCCCAAGTTCAGCGGCCAGCAAAAGGTCGGATTCCTTTTGCTGTAGCTGGGCCCAAATATCCTGCTCTTGGCCGTCCATGGTGGCACTCACGTCTCGTACAGCCGACATTTCCTTAACGTACTCTTCCAAATCCTGATAAAATCCCTCGTCTGATAGACTCAGCGCTGTGGGAGTTATCCTAGTCCCACTACGGCTTCTACTCCTGCGATGTTTACTAACCGGTGTCGATGATCGTATGTTTCCTTTGCCAACAAACTCTGTCTCATCGGTTATGAAATTAGGTGAATTATTGCGATCCGGTGGTTCTGCTGCACTATTGTATCTACTTCTACTAATATTTGCACTAACTTTACCGGCCATTTATCTAATAAAACAACCTGTCCTAAACTACTGTAAGTTAACTTTGCACTATTTTCGTGTAGTTGTTCTTCTTGAATAGTTTCTCTATAGCTTGCTGGAGCTTCGTGGGCTTGGGTATTTGGAGTTTCACGTTTTTGAATATGTTCACATTCAATTCAAGATCTTTTTTTAATGCCATTATAACAAATTTGACGATCACGATACACACATTTCCACTGCACTGCACACACGGCGTGTTAAGTATATCGCGAGAGAGGCACACAGTGTTGCCTCGGCGACGCGTTAGACACAACAGCGCGCCGCGAAACCTTCCAGCCAGAACGGACTGCGGCGCTCAAAGAATACCGTGAAATACAGACGCGATTTTAGGCCGTGCTAGACCGTTTAAATTTGGATTGAGTTTGAATATGTGCTAGTTCAGAATATGGCTTTGGTGTGTATCTAGATGAGTGACTGACTCGCAAGTTGACAGCAACAAGAATAACTTAAGAAAACATTTATCACTTTGCTTCAGTTTATAAGTTGAACATTTCAGAATAAAGTTTTGTTCATGTTTTATAGCTGAATATTTTTGACACCTACTTAATCCCATTCACATAATGCGATAATATGTATCTATAGTTCATTAGATGAGATGAATTATAAAGTCGTAACCATATCTTGACAAGAGAATATATTCGGACTTGCGCATGTGAAAACAGAGGACTAGGATATGTATGGTGTAAAATAGAGAATTCGTGTCAAACTGCGACAAGTTAAAGCGAGCGTGAGTATACTAGTGATTTACCAATCATTAAGTCTAGTGTAACGTAGGCTATGGAAGTTACTTTGGTCTTACTTGATAACTTATTCCTACAAACAATCCAAGAAATTCTTATATACTTAAGGACAGAATAAATTAAAACCTTAAAAGTATTCTCTCAAAGTTTATAGGAATGTAGGCATAAAATCTTTCTACCGACCCATCTGTTACTGCAATCTCAATGGCCCGACTTGCACGTGCGTTCGTTGAGATAGCAATACACAGGTACAAAAGAAACCAATGCCTGATGGAGAGAGACGGCTATATTTTATCAAGGTGATACGTAGAGAGAGGTAGGCTTGTCGAAAAAATTGTGAAATAACTTATTGTTGGTAAACTCGTAAAACTGTAGGAAGTGATCTCAGAAATCCTTTAACGAAGCGAAATTAAATCATCGCGGGCAAAAAGCGGACCTTGACTTTTAAATCGTGAATTACAATAATAAAATAATAGCTAACTAATAATAAACGGATATAGCTCGCTTACGTGTTCCAATTAATTTTTCAATCTAGTTAATTGTACACCAATTTTATTATTATTTAAAATAGATTCAATAAACCCTTTGCGTTGAGTTCTAGCTGACCCGATCTGAATCTGTTTAAACATTTTAATTGAAATAATTATTTAAAAATTTGACACAAGTCCCTTCATACTTAACGTTAAGTCGTTTGGTCCCGGCAATTATTAGCATTTCCGCAAAAAATATTTAGTTTATGATAACGGTTACCCCCAGCGAATATTTGACCATCTAATATTGAACTCTTTGACCGTCAACGACGCCTGCATCATGCTCATTATACGTCCCACCGATGTCAAATAAGGGTACGACTGGTTCAAACTGTTTTCTATTGAGAAGAATGTTCCAGCAAAACCTTTCGAACTAAATAATAACGTAGGTTCAAACTGGCTTTTTATAACCATTCGTAGGCAATGTTATCGATCAGAAAAGTGAAGGACAAGGTAAACATTCCATCAAGGTTATGGCGTACGTTTATTTATTGAGTTAGTAATTATAGAAAATTAAAGGTCATGTTATAGTAGTTACTTAAAGTAAGTCCCATTTGTGTAAATTTGTATCACTTGTATTACGGAACTTAGGCGATTGTGTTGTAAACATATGAACCATGTAAGATCGTCGAAATCAAACATATATAAAACCAATTTAATCTCCACTGACACACAACGCCATCTAGTCGCAAACTAAGCATAAGCCTGTAAACTGATAAACATAATTTTATTACTTTTTTTTTGTTCTTTTACATATAATGCATAGGAAACACCCAGACCAATACAAGAGACGTGTTCATGCACACAACTGTTTGTACTGGCTGGGGATCGAACCCGGAACCCTTGGTGAAAGAGACGGCGTCTCGACCATTTGACCTGATGGGTCGTCAAATTGAAGTTATGCATAGATATTCTACCAGTCCGTACATCAATATAATCATAATCAAATTAATTAGAAGTCAAAACATAAAACTTTTAAAAATTAAATCAAAATACGTAGATACTTATACTGATGTAGAAACGAGGAGTACCTATAAACTTAACTTACTGATTTTTATAACGCGTAAAACAAAACTAAGGAATCAATTACCATGATACTCTGAGTGATACGTCCTGGCGAGTTTCAAGAAAAGAGCGTATGCATTTCTTTGCCCTCTGGTAGTGCAAGTGTACATGGGCAACGGAGTCATTTACGAGTACCATCAGATGAGTCGTCTGCTCTTTTACCCGCTACGTATGCTTCCCATAAAAAACGTCTCATTGAAATGAACTCTTCAAATCGGTGCGATGATAATGGAATATACCTTCTTTCCTAATACTCGTAAGTCATAATGTGTCTGAGAGTTATGCTGTATTTTTTGTTGAATATATGACTTTGACTACATAAAACCGGTGACAATAAAAACGGTGACTTTACGCTGGGAGTTTTAGTATCAGGAGTAATCTACAAGACGTCCTAACAAACGGTATCTTTTAGGCGTCTTACAAATTTGAGAAGGTCAATACAGCTAGTTTAAATAATTCAACGTTATATTCCTGTCCTTTTTACTCATCATACCACATAACTAAGCAACAATATCGATTATACGAAAAGTGAATTAGAAGTCGCTGCTTCGCAAAGAACGTGTGTCGTTTAGATACTGCGTGATTAAATTTGCTTAAAGAACATGGCGGCCCCAACTGATGATATGGAAATGGAGAAGATAGCTGAAGATGAACTGTCTAAGTTACAACGGCAGGCAAGTGTTAGAATAAGCAAGAACAGTAGGTAACGTCCCACTGCAGGATTTTCCATAGAGCATGGCTATAAAAACTGATATTTATCTTTTGTTAACACACATGACGAAATTGATTAGTCACTCCTATTTTTTTTTATTATAATATTAAAAACTGGGTTTTTATTCTACTACAATTATTAACACACAGTTATATTTTTTACATCAACATTTGAACGTGTTAAATCACAATAATAGGCATATTTTTTTTTAACCATTATTCAGAAATTATATATAAATGGACTTAACACCTCAATATAAAAATTTAATAATTTGCAACATTACAACTTTGATAAGTCGCTCAATTTCTTAATAGAATGTTTTTTGTAATATTAATTTCCTATTCAACATATCGCAGTCCACTGCTGGACATAGGTCTCCCCCATTATGCGCCAGATATCCCGGTCCTCCGCTTTCCTCATCCAGCCTCCACCTTTCGCAAGTCATCGGGCCGGAGGGCGTCCTACGCTACGCTTGCCGGCACGCGGTCTTCACTCCAGAACTCGTCTGCTCCAACGGCCATCGGTTCTGCGACATACGTGACCAGCCCACTGCCACTTCAACTAATATTAATTTAATTGGAAATAATAATAAAATAACCAACATGAAATGGGTTTTTCACCACAGTTTAGGGTGATGGAGATAGACCGGTCTACGGTGATGAGCAGCGTGCAGCCGACGCTCAGGATGCAGAGGAACATCATCAGAACTCTCAACCAGGAGTTGGAGAAGATCATGATGGAACTTAAGGTATAAGCTTCTTTTGAAGATGTCCTGTTATCATCATATCTCTTCGTTGATGATTAATTACATCGTTTTACCTGGCCAGTGGCGATCATGTGACTCTCAAAGATATCGAAGAAATAGAAGTCGATTTTTTTGTTAAAGTGTACATAACGGTCAAAAGCCAACCTGAGACGCCTGACCGTGACAGAGCGGCATAGAAGGAGACCAACAACTGATAAACAGTTATATGCTCCATCAATACCACAGTGCGCCCGACACCCGAGACAACAAGTGTTAGGTCTCTTATACCTAGTAATTTCATTAGCTAGAGTGCCCTCATCCCGAAATACAAAAGTGCTTAACACTCCTGTTTCCCGGGACGATATCTGGCACTGCGGTGGTACCACAGACATCCGAATATACAATTAGACTGGACAAGCCGCCAAGTTTATAGGCAGTCCCAGTGTCGCAATTTCTTTACGGTTCTTACCTGTGAAAAGTTATTATATTTCTTGGTAAATTTACTGATTTATTGCGATGATGGCATGTTACAATTGCACAGGATGGCATTTTGGAAAAAACGGTAATTTCTTCTAATAATCGTGCGTCTTGACTCGTCTCACAGAGCGTAAACTGGCAGCCAGTGTATGCTCGTTGAGCTTACATTTGTCGCACTTTAAACGCGGCTTGCCCCATCTCCTGTTTTGGGAAATCTGTGGGTGGTACCTACCTAGATGACTCAGTATCGAGTCTACCACCTAGTCGATATCAATTTAGGATTACCTACACTACCGTAAATATCATCATTACAGCCCAACATGTCCACTGCTGAGGCTTCACATAATGACGGACTGCTTATGGAGCTGAATGCTAAAAGGCGGTTAAAAACTCTGATACTGTAGCGGACCTGATTGGATATGAATCTGAATACTACTTAATGAGAAGCTGGGTTAAGGCCATAAAAGTTGCTTTTTATTGTGGAGATTATATTTGTGTTGAGATTGAACCAAGCCTAAAAAAGTGCAAGCCTCCAACATGCAATAACCAGTTAAAGACAAGACTGTTAAATGTTTGAACGCTTTTAACCCTTGAACCACCGCAGTCATATAAATTCAACAGACACATTAGTTTTGTCTGGAAATTCGGCGCTTAGTTTCGAATAGGTATATTTAATTCGCTTAACATGAAAATCATTGTAATCAACATTAAAACCAAAAAGTCGCTCAATTGATCTGTCAATCCACATCCTTATTCAACAATCAACATTACTTTTACGGCTTTTACCATATAAACTTAATTAATTGTCACGTTTTCGTAACATGTCTCACATGGCGCGATGCTTATTCGGCGCACGTGCTTCAAAGGAATGGTGACCAAATAATCCCTTTGACAAATTACCGACACGCTCTAGAATGTTCTGATGCCTTTGCAGCGTCACGAGTAACATGTAAAATAACGAAGACTGCGTTTAAATTGTACTAATGTAGAAATCTAAAACGGCAAACATCGTAACATACTAGCAAGACCGATTTATACTTAACTTATACTTTCCGCGTTTGGGCACTGAAAAAATGCCGCCCCATATTATTCAAAAACCCAAAAATATGTCTTACTTCTTTTCCAAAATTTGCCGCCCTAAAAAATAACCGCCCTGGGCACTAGCACCGATCGCCCCTAAAGAAATAGGGATGATGTCAATTTTTTTTTTGCTATTATATCCATGGACCGCATTATAATAGGAACATTGGTAAAAGAATTACTCCGTTAACATTAAAGCTCACAGAGATTTTTCAATTCTAAAACACAATAATGGACTTTCCCAAAAACGCTTCATACAATGGCTACCTAGTTTGACGTCGTCTCAGTAATTCGTATGCATAGTTTGTGAATTTTGTCTACAACTATATTATATTGCGTTTATTCAATGGTATTAGCAAAAGTTGCTTTAAGTTATATGTGTTATCCTTTTGTTTCCATTTTTTTGACAATTAATGTACTTTAAAATGGACTTGCCCACCCATCTTTGAAGACTAAAAAATTCATAAAAATGAGTTTTCGAGCTGAGAGTAAGCACATCGTTATTTTAACCAGATTTGTAATAATATAAAATAGTTCTACGATTCCAGGACCCAGTCATCATGCCTATTCGCCACTGTATACAAGCTTTTTCCAGCAGCTTGACTCGCGTTAAATTCGGGGTAATACGATTTGCCTTTCCTGATTTAGATCACAGAAAAAAATTCAAAACATAATATTACTTAAACTAATACTGTACATACGATATTTCTTTTCATTTGGGGATTTCTAATACGTGTACAAATTTTGCTGAGTCTCACACATGCTTCCATCCCATGGCTTTAATAAAATGTAGGGCACATATTTTTCATTGGTAACAAAGACTGTGAGAGCGTGTAACCGATTACCACCAAAAACATTATGATAAAAAATCTAGCAAGTCTCGATGGAGCTGCTTGATTATCTCTAAAAAGTAATGAAATCAGACAAAGACGTGCCAAGTCTAAGGTTCCTTATGCAATTAATTAATTATTATGGTTGATGTTGTGTGACTTGGCCGTTGAAGAGTACACAAGGATACAAAACTAGGTGCTTTCTGAACCATTGCACCGATCTGTCGCCAGAACCGCTACCCATTGACGGTACAAATTTGCCACTTGGAAAACGGTGATTCAATAGCCCATCGATTCTAGGCTTGATAAAGCCACTAACGTAAAAGAATGTTCAACGGCCAAGTCACACAACATTAACCATAATAATTAATTAATTGCAGTAAGGAACTTAGACTTGGCACGTCTTTGTCTTGATTTTTATTTTTTTAGAGATAATCAAGCAGCTCCATCGAGACTTGGCTAGATTTTTTACAGAATGTTTTTGGTGGGATTTTACTTCTTTTTGTAGAAACTTGAAAGGAATATTAGACGACCCATTGGTGTAATGGTTGAACGTCGGCTACT
This sequence comes from Leucinodes orbonalis, assembly GCA_019425675.1. Lineage (NCBI taxonomy): Eukaryota > Metazoa > Arthropoda > Insecta > Lepidoptera > Crambidae > Leucinodes > Leucinodes orbonalis. Next base: position 26,634 of record PQWD01006745.1, on the reverse strand, counting down.
ACACCAAGGGTTCCGGGTTGATTCCCGGGCAGTACCTACAAATATTTGTGTGCACCAACATGTTGTTTGTATTGGTCTTCCCGCTCGATTTGCGGGGCCCACCATGTTAATATATATTGTTTAAGGGGTATGTCAATCTCTATAGTTTGGCTGGGCTCTTTTGTTATTAAGCAGGGTCAGGTACTCCAGATCTTCGATTATCCAAGTTATTATAGTTTTCCCTTTATGTACCATTAAACCCTGACTCTGTACCAAATTTCAGCTCTGTGAGTTAATGGGAATACTAGTTCTATTTTGATGATTTTGTTATCTAAGCAGGGTCACCAGGTACTCCAGATCTTCTTTTCGAAGTTTTCATAGTTTTCCCTTTATAGCTTTAAACCCTAACTCTGTACCGAATTTCAGCTTTCTGAGTTAATGGGAAGTACTAGTTCTATTTTGATGATAGTGAGTGAGTGGTCTGTCGAAATGGAAACTTTGCTTTCGCTTAACGTCGGAACTAAATGACCTACAGACTTGAAATTTTGGATTTAAAGTAAGTTATTATATCTTACTAGATGACGAAAATTTCAGCGCTCTGGTATTATCCAAGGTTTCAAATCCGGGCTGAAATGCGGCGAAATGGATCCTTAAAGGATGGTAGGCAGTGTTGCTTCGCGCTCGTTGCGGGGGCACTGCCGTGCCCCAGATTACTTATTAGCTTTCGAATAGTCCCATTTAAACACACCCTCTTTTTAAGGAAATGTTTGTTTTAGTAGTTCACAAAATTAATTACAAATTATGAATTAAAAAAAAATAAAGTATTTACTGTATTATTAATACGCAAAACAACCGACGCTAATCTTTCAGAAACAAGTATGTACATGCGTAAAGTGACGGGCGCAGCATAGTACTCGTACTTATTGGATCATATAATATGTGTACTCACCATCATCATCAGACTTACTGCAGGAACAAGGCCTTGGCACACAGCATAACCATGGGGATAAGGAGAAAAATAATGCAATGAATTTATTGTGTAATTAATATTCCAGCTCACAAAAAGCACTTCAAACGTGCTAGAAAACGCAAGAACACGTGAGAAGCTGATCTTCCTCTTGAAAGAACACGAGAAGTTCGCGGCTGAAGTCCGGGACCACCGCGAAACTATCAACGAGCTGAATTTTCTCTGAAGCAAGTTCAAAAGGAGATCAAAGGTCTTAAAGCTAAAGGGACCGGCTGTGAATTGGTTAGTATGGATAGGACGCCCTAAGTTATATTAAAAAAGATAGTGTGTGTGGTCTTCTTTGAAGAAAACTCTTCAATCTATCGCAGTTTACTGCTGGACGTAGGTCTTACCCAGTTTGCGCTAGATATCCCGATCCACCGAAGAGCGTCGGTGGCGCAATAGTGTGTATAGTGGCGCATCCCTGTTACTGTTAACATCGCAACAGTACACTGTTACCCTCCTACTGGGAGGGATGAGGATAAAATCCCGCCACGTACCAATGTGTTTTCGATTTTTTAAATTATATGTACGTTATCCGACGCTCTTACAGTAAAGGAAAGCATTGTGAGGAAAGCAGCGCACGCCTGCGAAGAGATTCAAAGGTTGTGCGTGAAGTCGTCCAATCCGCACTGGGCCCGCGTGGACAACTAAGGCTTAAAACATACTAGCATTACTTTCTAAACCAGGAACACGCCAAGACCCTCACCAACCAAACAATGCTGAGCCAGCTGGAGAACAGGCTGGACACTGCCATGAAGAAATTCAACACGGTCAACAGCGAGAACTACAAGATGCGCCTAGAAATCGACAAGTTACTGAGGGATCGGCAAGTTTCTTGAATTTATTTTATTAATAGGTAGGCGGGGAAAAGCACGATGGTAAGTGCACAGGCATCTATGCAAGCTCGCTTCAATCTAGCACGTCCATTCGTACCAAAGTATAGCTCTCCTACACATGAATGTAAATTCCATATTGTAATTGAGAGACCAGCCGTAATGCCGTGCGACTACTATTGCTACGGGTATGTAACTAATTTGGATTTCCTCTTAATCATTACTTCTTACTTATTATTACATCTCAAGAAACATTATATGACGGCCCATTAGGTGTTGCGGTTGAGACGTCGACTGCAACACGTTCCGGTCGATCCCGCGCAGTACAAGCATTTGTGTGCATGAACATGTCTGGTAATGGTCTGGGTGTTTTTATATATAATATCTTTGTATTTACAAAAAGAAAACAAATTCGTATGTATATCCGTTTTTAGTACCCATAATACAGGCTTCACGCTTAACCTGGGACAAGAGGGTGCTGTGTGAATGTCAGAGGATATTTATTTGTAATTGAATTTGTCAAAATCTGTCGGAAGGACGAAAGAGTTCTGAAGAAGTATTAGCAATTTATTTTGAGATATTCTACAAAATGTCTGTTTAACTCGTTTTATTTAGATTTATCTAAATTGAGATTTTCGTGTCCAGTCAATTCTTCAATCTCATCTGGCGCAATCAGCTAAACGGACTTATGGATGGCAAAGCCCAGATCTTAGAGCTTGTGGAACAAGCCATCAATGCCTACGACCAGCGCGAGGAGTGGTGCACCAAATTGGAAGCGTTGAAGGAGAAGGCCGCAATCGACTATAGAAAACATTGCATGGTTAGTGTAATTGGGGATATTTGTGATTTAGTCTTCGGAGTTGAAGAATGTAGTGACCCTTTGAATAAGATAAGAATGTAATAATACAAACAACTATTAAAACAAAACCTAAACAATATGTTTTTACACGGACCAGTTGGTCCTTCATGTTACTTCATATAAAACCCTATTGTTTCTGTTAAGGCGATCCAATATGTAAGGTTCCCAAAATATTTAAACGGGTATTTAAAATTTATTGACATCTGATGTTACAATTATCAAAAATCTCAAATAGATTTCGTCACGTGGAAATATTATTTTTATTTATTTAAAACACCATACACCGCAAAAGAATGAATTCTTTGCCTCCTTATGTGTCCCCGATCATTACAACTGGCCGTCTTCAAGGCAAGAGTGAATAGGCTGTTTCTAGGCAGGCATGATCCATCTTCGGCCACATCATCACTTACCATCAGGTGAGATGGCGGTCAAATGTCTGCCTATAAAGGATAAAAAAAAAAAAAAAACACCATCTACAAATTGCACTGTCACTCTCTGGAAGTTAAAATCAGAAACGCTGATAAAGTCGTGGTTGTAATTTCACTAGGAAGTTCGGGAGCTGCAACGCCAGTTAGACCACAGCCTGAAATTGGAGGAGTTCCTGAGGACCAAGGGAACTGTGCGGCTGACGGCCGCTGATCGAACGGAAGCCAAAGGCTGGAGCAGCAAGAAGAGGAGATGAGATATACAACAACTATGTCAACGTCCTCGACGCTATTCGGGTAAGATCATTGATATAATTTAACTCAATGGGTTGGATTATGTTCATTTATATTAGTAGTTATAGGTGTCCAAAAAACTGCGCGTCTCTGGAAAGTTCCTAGATCCTAATTACCTCAATGTTATGTGTGACGTCCTGCTGACACTACCAGGTAGTTGCACTGCCACTGACCTTAAAGAATAAGTGAAGGAGAAGAAAGAATGAAAGGTATAAGAAATACCCAAAGCTAACCCTAAACCAGGAATTAAGCCGGAACTAGCGACATGCACTCATTGACGCGCTCGAATATCAAAGTTGGTGTCATACAACTCTCAAAAGTTAGTTTTATTACTGGATCATGGTTTGCTAAAACTAACACAATTTCCGCTTATCACAAAAAGGCGGTTTGCCCCATGCTATTTTCCATATTATTTATTTTTATTATTTATTGGTACAGACTTGCCAGCGACAATACATTACTATGGATATTTATGTGAACGTGTAAAAACATGTCTTTACAGGCAAATACAACATTGAAATAATCAAACAAATTGTCGATACATAAAATGGGGACTACCTACTTACATTTTGAACCATAAGTATATCAACTAGCTGAGAAAAAAACCGAAAAATAAAATTACATGTAACAAAAATAATGATGCAAATCTAATAATATTAAAAAATGTACAACTTATGAGGAATCTTGTGTTCTGAACGGATGGAGCATCTGATGCCGTCAAGCAATTAATTTTCCACTTGTTTCAGGAATTCACAGGGGAGGATGACGTGGACAAACTAATCCTTGAGTTCACAAGACGTGAAGAAGAGAACTACGCGTTGTTCAACTACATCAATGAAGTGAACACAGAGCTCAAGAACTTGAGCGACAACGTTCGTATGCTCAAGGAGAACATAGGTTAGTATAAAAGCAATTATTCAAGTCCGTGTCAGTCTATTGTTAGATTCAAGGCCTTCACTATAGTGTGTTTTTATATCAAGTCCGTGTCAGTCTATTGTTAGATTCAAGCCTTCACTATAGTGATGTGTTTTGCGCTAATCTCCAAGCATGGCAGACCTGATCGAGGTAACTGCAAATTTAAGGTTGTTGTGTACCGACGCTGCTATCATCTCATATTATACTCTGCCAGAACGATTTTGGGCATGATATGCTCGCATGGCACTGATATAACTAATTATTACTGCTGACTTGCAGTACTTGGGCGCACGTTTATTATCATAATTATAAGGTATGGCCGCAGGTGGTCGGGCCTTGAGCTCATCTCGCTTCTTTTCGAACTCAAACACTTTAGTGTTGACCGTACACTTCCAGAGTGGCCGATTTGCTGCCATTGTCTAGGCATTTAAGACGGAATCTATTGCGGTAGTACTCTCATCCTCAACTAATAATATATAATACCTAAGCTGCCTAACGGCACCCGCAGAATGTGTCCGGTTGCTCGGGGGTTGAACATGGGCTAGATGGCGCTGTGTATAAACATTCACTTATGATTTTAGACGAGAGCGTGCCAAGCATCAAGCCAAGTTGCACAAACAACAAGACAACATCGAGTCCTCCAGAACCATCTGGAAGAGCGCAAGAAAGCCACCGAAGACCTGAAGCTGCCTGCGACGCGAAGCCGCCCACGTGCTTGGCAACCTTACTCCGGCAGATACACAGGCTTGCCTATGTAAGTGCTATGTAGGATGAGTGTATGTTAATTTTTTTGGAATTTCGAAGTCCCGGATCGCGCAGCTGTTTAAACTGTATGATCACTAGATCCTGGGGTAGTTAAAACACAATACTTATCAATAATAACTATTAATTTAATTAAAAACGAAAAATATATTACGTAGGTAGGTATGTATTTCTAAATACGGTATACTAATAGTATTGTATATATTTATACTTGCCTCAATCAAATAGCAATGTTTACATTTAAAGTATGCTGGTTTGTTAATTTGATGACGGTTTTGTGTCATGGTTGGGAGTCCTATACTTCATACACCGAAGGTACCTACCGGGTTTAGATTCACTTGTACAAAAACCAGTGTGGCAGACTTCACGCACAAACCTTTGAAACTCTCCGTNTCTGGCGCAATCAGCTAAACGGCTTATGGATGGCAAAGCCCAGATCTTAGAGTTGTGGAACAAGCCATCAATGCCTACGACCAGCGCGAGGAGTGGTGCACCAAATTGGAAGCGTTGAAGGAGAAGGCCGCAATCGACTATAGAAAACATTGCATGGTTAGTGTAATTGGGGATATTTGTGATTTAGTCTTCGGAGTTGAAGAATGTAGTGACCCTTTGAATAAGATAAGAATGTAATAATACAAACAACTATTAAAACAAAACCTAAACAATATGTTTTTACACGGACCAGTTGTCCTCATGTTACTTCAATAAAACCCTATTGTTTCTGTTAAGGCGATCCAATATGTAAGGTTCCCAAAATAATTTAAACGGGTATTTTAAAATTTATTGACATCTGATGTTACAATTATCAAAAATCTCAAATAGATTTCGTCACGTGGAAATATTATTTTTATTTATTTAAAACACCATACACCGCAAAAGAATGGAATTCTTTGCCTCCTTATGTGTTCCCCGATCATTACAACCTGGCCGTCTTCAAGGCAAGAGTGAATAGGCTGTTTCTAGGCAGGCATGATCCATCTTCGGCCACATCATCACTTACCATCAGGTGAGATGGCGGTCAAATGTCTGCCTATAAAGGATAAAAAAAAAAAAAACACCATCTACAAATTGCACTGTCACTCTCTGGGAAGTTAAAATCAGAAACGCTGATAAAGTCGTGGTTGTAATTTCACTAGGAAGTTCGGGAGCTGCAACGCCAGTTAGACCACAGCCTGAAATTGGAGGAGTTCCTGAGGACCAAGGGAACTGTGCGGCTGACGGCCGCTGATGCGAAGGCGGAAGCCAAGAGGCTGGAGCAGCAAGAAGAGGAGATGAGAATATACAACAACTATGTCAACGTCCTCGACGCTATTCGGGTAAGATCATTGATATTATTTAACTCAATGGGTTGGATTATGTTCATTTATATTAAAGTAGTTATAGGTGTCCAAAAAACTGCGTGTCTCTGGAAAGTTCCTAGATCCTAATTACCTCAATGTCATGTGTGAGGTCCTGCTGACACTACCAGGTAGTTGCACTGCCACTGACCTTAAAGAATAAGTGAAGGAGAAGAAAGAATGAAAGGTATAAGAAATACCCAAAGCTAACCCTAAACCAGGGAATTAAGCCGGAACTAGCGACATGCACTCATTGAACGCGCTCGAATATCAAAGTTGGTGTCATACAACTCTCAAAAGTTAGTTTTATTACTGGATCATGGTTTGCTAAAACTGTAACACAATTTCCGCTTATCACAAAAAGGCGGTTTGCCCCATGCTATTTTCCATATTATTTATTTTTATTATTTATTGGTACAGACTTGCCAGCGACAAACAATTATACATTACTATGGAGTTATTTATGTGAAACGTGTAAAAAACATGTCTTTACAGGCAAATACAACATTGAAATAATCAAAACAAATTGTCGAATACATAAAATGGGGGACTACCTACTTACATTTTGAACCATAAGTATATCAACTAGCTGAGAAAAAAACCGAAGAAGGTATAAAAATTACATGTAACAAAAATAATTGATGTAGGAGCAGAATCTAATAATATTAAAAAATGTACAACTTATGAGGAATCTTGTGTTCTGAACGGATGGAGCATATGATGCCGTCAAGCAATTAATTTTCCACTTGTTTCAGGAATTCACAGGGGAGGATGACGTGGACAAACTAATCCTTGAGTTCACAAGACGTGAAGAAGAGAACTACGCGTTGTTCAACTACATCAATGAAGTGAACACAGAGCTCAAGAACTTGAGCGACAACGTTCGTATGCTCAAGGAGAACATAGGTTAGTATAAAAGCAATTATTCTAAGTCCGTGTCAGTCTTTTGTTAGATTCAAGGCCTTCACTATAGTGATGTGTTTTATTATCAAGTCCGTGTCAGTCTATTGTTAGATTCAAGGCCTTCACTATAGTGATGTGTTTTGCCGTAATCTCCAAGCATGGCAGACCTGATCGAGGTAACTGCAAATTTTAAAGGTTTGGTGTACCGGACGCTGCTACTCATCTCATATTATACTCTCCAGAACGATTTTGGAGCATTGATATGCTCGCAGATGACTGATATAACTAATTATTACTGCTGACTTGCAGTACTTATGGGCGCACGTTTATCATCATAATTATAATGGATGGCCGCAGGTGGTCGGGCCTTGAGCTCATCTCGCTTCTTTTCGAACTCAAACACTTTAGTGTTGACCGTACACTTCCAGAGTGGCCGATTTGCTGCCATTGTCTAGGCATTTAAGACGGAATCTATTGCGGTAGTACTCTCATCTCAACTAAATATATAATACCTAAGCTGCCTCTAACGGCACCCGCAGAATGTGTCCGGTTGCTCGGGGGTTGAACATTGGGGCTAGATGGCGCTGTGTATAAACATTCACTTATGATTTTAGACGAAGAGCGTGCCAAGCATCAAGCCAAGTTGCACAAACAACAAGACAACATCGAGTCCCTCCAGAACCATCTGGAGGAGCGCAAGAAAGCCACCGAAGACCTGAAGCTTGCCTGCGAGCGAAGCGCCCACGTCTTGGCAACCTTACTCCGGCAGATACACAGCTTAGCTATGTAAGTGCTATGTAGGATGAGTGTATGTTAATTTTTTTGGTCTTCTGGGATTCGAAGTCCCGGATCGCGCAGCGTTTTAAACTGTATGCTCAGATCACTAGATCCTGGGGTAGTAAAAAACAATACTTATCAAAATAACTATTATTTAATTAAAAAACGAAAAATATATTACGTAGGTAGGTATGTATTTCTCTAATACGGTATACTATATATGTATTGTATATTTATACTGCCTCAATCAAATAGCAATGTTTACATTTTAAAGTATTGCTGGTTTGTTAATTTGATGACGGTTTTGGTGTCATGGTTGGGAGTCCTATACTTCATACACCGAAGACCTACCGGGTTAGATTCACTTGTATCAAAACCAGTGTGGCAGACTTCACGCACAACCTTTGAAACTCTCCGTAGGCGTGCGCAGGTTTCCCCAAGGTGTTTTCATTCACTGTAAGAGCATCGGATGAATGATGCGTACGTTTGTACGCATCATTTCGAAAAAAGACATCGGTACGTGGCGGGATTTGAACATGCACTCGCCAGATTGGAAGGCAACAGTCCATACCAATGAAACACCGGCGAAACACAACTTACTATGTGACAAATATATCTGCATATAAGAATAGTAGACCTCAAATCGTGTCCACTCAATTTCAACTTTAAGGTCACTATTTTTGTCGTGTTCTAGTGGGTGTGACAAGTTACCTAAAACAGAAGGCACGATGACCGATCGCTGGTCACTATTTTTTTAGCTTTGTTTATTGATGACTAATTTTTTGGTTGCAAACATGTGTTCATATTCAATCTCATTTGCATTTCGAGTGTGGTTTTTCTAGAATGATTGGCAAATATTTTATGACTTGAATATTTCGTAAAAGCTTATTGTGTTCGCCTATTCGTATTCTTAATCGAAACCACGCCACAGATCCGGGTTTGTATCCCGTGTGTTTTTATATTAATTTAATATCCGATTCGGTCAAGGTAAAACCGAATACTACCCGGTTATTCGGTGAAATCACTTTTCGGCGCATCTCTAGTTTTTACAAAGTAGTTTGAACAAAGTTACCTTTTTTATGGAGCCTACTTATCGGTGCCCTGATTGTTGACTTTACAATCTTTTCCCAAGAACCTTGATATGGAGAATAAACGCACACACGATTTACCTCAATACAAGCTTGTTGCTTCAGAGCTACCACATAATAATCTAAATATATATGATTCAAAGGTGACTGACTGACATAGTGATTTATCAACGCACAGCCTAAACCACTAGACGGATCGGACTGTAATTTGGCATGCTGGTAGATGATATGACGCAGGCATCCGCTAAGAAAGGATTTTGATTAATTCTACCTTTCGCAAGTCATCGGTCCATCGGGCCGGAGGGCGTCCTACGGTACGCTTTCCAAGACGCGGTCTCCACTCCGGAATATATACCTATGCTTACCTAATTCATGTTCACCACACCAGGTCATCCGAGTGCAACACTCTGCCATTGATGAAGCTGCTCGGCAAATCCCTGGATGTGAACGTGACCAACGCTCGCCTCTACATCAAGAGTTTGGAGAAAAAGGTCACAGAGACCGTTGACGTCATCAAAATGGATGAGGTATTTTTTATAAAATTGGAATTATATTTGTAATATTGAAACAACAATTTTTTTCTTCATGCATATGAATATACGGTACATACACCAAAACAATTTCTAAATTTTTAGTATGTCTATCTGCCCGTTTGTTTCGGGTAATCTCTGAAACGGCTGGATGGATTTGGATAGGATTTTTTGGCAAGTGGCTGATATAATAAGGAAAAAATAGGCTACTGTAATTCAAAAAATAAAGGAATTTTTCACCCCACGCTGTGCGCCCTTTAGGTTATATTTTACTGCGGGAGCATATAATCTTATAACACGGGTAATACCGCGGGGAACAGCTAGTATTCAATAACACCACCAGTAAACATTCACTGACATTCACACAGCGCCATCTAGCCCTAAGTAAACGTGAAGCCTGTATTATGGGTACTAAACAACGAATAAACATACTTATATCATTTTTTTGTAAATACATATATATTATACATAGAAAACACTGTCTGTCACACTGGAAACGTCTTTTGAAATGTACTGGCAATTACAAACAGACATGTCCATGCAGACAAATGTTTGTAATGCCCGGGGATCGAACCCGGAACCCTTGGTGTTGCAGCCGACCTCTCAACCGCAACACCAAATGGGTCGTCAAACCCATGAAATGAGTTGACCGTTATTTAAATACAAATACCAGGCCAGGTCGTATCGCTCAGGAAATGTATCTGACGGCAAATGATTCCACGAGTAGTCGTCCGTGGTTTCTTTCTTTCTTAAATAATATTGTTTGCAGGCATGGCAGAAGGCATCTGAGGGAAAAGAGCGTACGCCGCCATCGACGCGTCGTCGACGACGGCCCGCGCCCTCCCCGCGCCCGTTACGGTCCCGTCCCGACCACGTCACGCCCGCGCAGGGATGAACCAATATCGTTATTACTAGGTACAAGGGTTAAGGGCTAGGTGCATACCTATGCAACCAGAGTCAATTCTCAATTCTTTATTGCATACCACATAAGTTAAAATGTGTACATTTTTTAATAACAGTTCACATATGGACCCTGAAGGGCACAACAACAATACACTTGATTTTAAACACTATTTACAAAATAGTCCTAATTGGACTGAGTACTGCCTCACTTATTTTAACCTTCTTCCTTGCTTATTTCTCGGAGTTACCCTTCAAAGTATATAAGCATCATAAAATTTTAGCGTTTATAGTCATTCCTGTCCTTATCATCATAGGTATCATCATCATCAGCTCATTAAACGACCCCACCGAGGGGCACGAGCCTACCCGTATAGGATGATTACGGATTGGACGACTTCACACACAACCTTCGAATCTCTTCGCAGGCGTACATGAAGGTTTCCTCACGATGTTTTCCTTCACCGTAAGAGCGTCGGATAATGTACATATATTTTCGAAAATTCGAAAACACATTGGTACGTGGCGGGATTTGAACCTCAGCCCTCCCGGTAGGAAGGCGACAGTCCACACCATTGTGCCACCGACGCTCCACCATAGGTATGCTGAGTTCATATTAAAAATATTGTACACAAAACAGTACGCGCTAGTCAAGTTAATAACGAATATTAACAAACATATTTGTTTGAGCTTTCATGTCTAATATAATCTTGATGCTGTGAAAAAACAAACCAGTCCATCCACTGTAAAAACTACTTAATAACAATACAGGAGTTAGTTATTACCAACAAACACAACTTAACTATGAAATCAAGAAAAATACTCTTCATCAAACCAAACTTTTAGAAATGTGTATTAACCTTTAAACACAAATTTAAACGAGTAACTACTGAGTTTCTTGAAGAATCCAGTTCTTATCAGTAGAAAACTTCCGTCCGAACCAGTGGTAGCTTCGTTTGACATTCATAAGTGTTCTGTAAGGACCTAAAGTGAATAAACACTTTTCATTTTCAGTAAACCTCCCATTCAGAGTTTAAATGATAAAAAAAGCTTTAATATCAGTAGCATTCACTTATTTTAAATATAAATATATAAAACATTTCGAAATATTTTTTATACTTTAGCATAATTGACTTAATTTATATTTTTAATGCACTGCAGTGGTTTTGTACCTGAAAATAAACATTATAATGATTATACAAACATTATTTCATTCCTATTCAACCTATCGCAGTCCACTGCTGGACATAGGTCTCCCCCATTTTGCGCCAGATATCCCGGCTCCTCCGCTTTCCCCGTCCATCGGGCCGAGGCTGGATGAGGGAAGCGGAGGACCGGGATATTAAGCATAGAATGGGGATGACCCATGTCCAGCAGTGGTCTACAACAGATTAAAGAGAGAGAGAGAGAAATATTTACAAAAAAACACCGCCCAAAAAACATTTCATCTTTCTCTTCAAAATGACGATCAACTGCAGATTATTTTAGTTGTCGTCCCAAATTTTTGGTCTGTAAAAAGACTAATATCCGAATACAGGCCTTCCCGCACAACATAGCTGGGGAGATTGGATTACCCACCATAATTTTCAAATTGAAAAACCGAAAGAAGCTGCATTAGGCCCCTTATGATATTAAGTAAAGTATCTGATCATAAGTGATACGCCTAACCTTGACAGAGCGGCATTGAAGGAGACCAATAACTGATAGACAGTTCTTATCCTCCATCAATGTCGCACTGCGCCCGTCACCCGAGACAACAGATGTTAGGTCTCTTATACCCGGTAATTTCGCTAGCTACAGTGCCCTCATCCCGAAACACAGAAGCGCATAACACTCCTGTTTCACGAGACGATATCTGGCACTGCGGTGGTACCTACCTAGACGACTCAGTACACAGAATCATACTAGTATAATCCCAAACTAGGTATCCAGCCTGTAATAAGGGTATTAAACAACTAATAAACATATTTATAAACGTTTTTATAAATACATACATATTATTCACAGTATCATTCAAACCTTAAGTCCAACAGTTGATCACGTGCTGGTAAAGTTACAAGATTGAAACTAACCTGAGTCATTGTATCCGGACAGGTATACCCCTTGCCACCATGGAGCTCGCTATCATCACGTAGTTGGTGGAGCCGCGAGCTCTCGCCAAGGCCCTTAGCAAGTCTCGTTCAGGGACGAACTGCCCTTTCTGTTCTACATCCGTTTCTGGAAAGATATAAATAAATTAAATGTAAATATCCAGCAATATTAACAAAGCTCCTTCTAGCCTCAATGTAAGCTAGTAGCTTTGCCATGGGTACTTAGGAACTGATAAGCATAGTTATATCAACATTACAGCCTAACATGTCCACTGCTGAACGAAGGCCGCCACTTATGGCTTCCATCGTTATTCACCACACGGGCCAAATGCGAAATTGTGGGATTAGCACATCACAAATAAAAATCGATAAATCCTCAGGGATATCTGGCGCAAAATGGGGGAGACCTATGTCCAGCGTGGACTGCGATAGGTTGAAGAGGGAAATCGTCAAAAACTGTAAAAATAAACCATACAATAGAACTTACCCAAGATACCTTGACTCCACTTGGCCTTGCCCACTTGTGGCCATGGCACCGGGGCCTCGGACGGCACGTACAGCGACATCAGTGTGCTCACCATCTTGTCCACTTCCAAGTCGGTTACCTCCCAAAGCATGCCCACTACCATTGGACTGGAAAGTCAAAAAACATCAAGTTAGTATATATATGGTGCATAGCCCTAGTCTTACACGCGGGCCCAGTGCGGATTGGCCGACTTAACGCACCCCCTTGAGTCACAACACATTGGTATTGGTGCACCCTCCAGATTGGAAGTCAACACCACTGAGCCACCGACGGGCTGTGTTGACGGAAATATGGCTCTGGACGGAGCCCCTTATTGGACTTCTTCAGTTCCTGTTTTACCAGGTGACACCTGTCGTCTGGCAACTGACCTGGTAGCGACGAGAAACCTAATAGTAAAGCCTTAGATAAACAAAATTTGCCACATGTATGGTATGACATACATAGTATAAAAAGTATATTGTCAATGGTCTTCTGATCTCGTTGTCACGTCTAGCTTATGGTGTGTAGCTATGGAGGAAGCCGTCCACACAAATTTCTCCTAGGTGCCATCTGTCGTATAAGTAGCTATGGCTAGTATTTACCTCAGTACAGAAGGTTGACTATCATTTGACAACTGAACTGGTAATGTAGCCTATAGTGCGTCGAAAAATTGATCTAGCAGCATGTACTATACGGCAGCGAATGGAGCCTCAAATCCAGCTTACCACTGGCTCCATTAATCTGTGACATCTTTCGAGTAGCCTATAGTTGCCAAAGTGAGCGGAGCCCTCAAATCCCGCTTCTCTAGCAGCTCCATTAATCTGGCGACACTTTCGAGTAACCCCACCTGGCAGCGTTCTCTCGCAGCCCCATCCACCTAGTAACACATATAGAATAACCTACATCATGACTCACCTGGCAGCGTTCTTTTGCAGCCCCATCCACCTAGTGACACATTTCTAATAGCCTACATTATGCCCTACCTGGGCAGCGTTCTCTCGCAGCCCTATCCACCTGTAAACACATATCAAATAGCGTACATCATGCCCTACCCGGCAGCGACATGCAGCCTGTGGTGCGCGGCGGCGGGCGGGTGAATGCGAGCCGCACCCCGACAGTAGCTGGTCACTATCGGGGACGCTGACTATTCCTGGTGCGCCTGTCGGACCTCCTACTGCTAACGTCATATTGCTCACTACGCCCGCAGTAACTAACACTCTGTAGATTGTGATCGATTCCAGGAGAGATGACCTACCTCCTTGCTACATGTATGGTATGGTCAATAGTCTTCTGGTGTCGCTGTCACGTCTAGCTTATGGTGTGAAGCTATGAACGATGCTTTTCACACAATTTTCTCCCGGGTGCCATCCGTCGTCACAGCTACATTTTTTGCCTCATTACATAAGGTTAGCCGTCATTTGACAACTGACCAGGTAGCATCGAGTATCCTATTGCGTGTCGTACCGAATGAAGCCCCACAAATTCCGCTTACTTAGTAGCTCCATTAATCTGGTGACATCTTTTTAGTAGCCTATAGTATGCCGCAGTAAGCGGAGCCCTCAAATCCCGCTTCTCTAGCAGCTCCATTTATCTGGCGACACCTTTCGAGTAGCCTATTGTATGCTGCAGCGAGCCCTCAATCCCCACTTCTCTCGCAGCCCCATCCACCTAGTAACGTATATCGGATAGCCTAAATTATGACCCTCCTGGCAGCGATATTAAGTCTATGGTGAGCGGCGGCACGTAGCTGGAAAACAATGGCTTTACGTGCCTTGCGACTCGGGACATTGTTTGGTTGATGTTTCTTCGTGATTGTCCATCTAGTTTGCCTGTGCCTGGTGTGTCGCAACTCTATATGGTATCACCTGTCCCTGTCCCTTACATATCTTAACACAGTCGGGAACGTAGAGCAGCATTAGTAGACCTACCTGGCAGCAACATGCAGCCTGTGGTGCGCGGCGGCGGGCGAGTGACTGCGAGCCGCACCCCGACAGTACCTGGACACTATCGGGGACGCTGACTATTCATGGTCATACTTAATACACTTACTCGTAGATCGTTGATCGATACCAGGAGAGATGACCTACCTCCTTGCTACATATATGGTATGGTCAATAGTCTTCTGGTGTCGCTGTCACGTCTAGTTTATGGTGTGTAGCTATGGACGAAGCTTTCCACGCAATTTTCTCCCAGGTGCTTTGTGTCGTCATAGCTACAGTTTTTTGCCTCAGTACATAAGGTTGGCCGTCATTTGACAGCTGAACTGGTAATGTAGCCTATAGTGGGCCGCAAAAAATTGATCTAGCAGCATGAACTATACAGCAGCGAGCGGAGAACTCAAATCCCGCTTACCTAGTAGCTCCATTAATCTGGTGACACTTTTCGAGTAGTTTATAGTATGCAGCAGCGAGCCCTCAATCCCCACGTCTCTTGCAGCCCCACCCACCTGTAACACATCAAATAACCTACATCATGACTCACCTGGCAGCGTTCTCTCGCAGCCCCATCTACCTGGAACATATCAAATAGCGTACACCATGGCCTACCTGGCAGCGAAATGCAGCCTGTGGTGCGCGGCGGCGGGCGGCGCCCTCGGGCGGGTGAGTGCGAGCCGCACCGAGCCGCACCCCGACAGCGCGCACACGCCCACACACCGCCCGCCCTCCACGCCCGCGCCGCCCGCCCCCGCGCCCGGTGCCCAGGTGACAACCGTCCCCGTGGCCGCAGTACCTACACACACAGTATCAGTTACCTACAGAAACACTCCGAGAGCAGACGTTCAAAGTCAATATACATTTATTCAAATTAGACGAAAATGATACGAAAAGTAAATATTTAGCCCCATATTCTAGAACTCAAGCGTTGATCTTTACTTGAATAGAGTTAGAAAGGGGTACTAACTCTAACTATATAAAATAAATAGCGCCATCCCTTTCTGACTAAATTTTCTCCGAAACTATAAGCACTACACTATTCAAACTTTGTAAGTATATGTATTCTGTGAACCGCTGTAAGGTTTTGACAACTTGAAAAAATATTGATATAATTTGGGGTTGCCCATACATTGAACTAAAACTATGTAAAGCCTGTATATTATCACACGCGACGCGCAGCCGTCTTGCGACAAAACATTTAATATATTTTTCACAAATAAAAAGTATTTTCTAACATAAAAGTAGCCTATATTTTTCCTTATTAGATCAGCTACTTGCCATAAAAAAGTCAAGTCCAAATCAATCCAACTGTTTCAGAGATTATCCGGAACAAACAGAAAGATAGATATTTTTTATTTATTTTGGCATTTGTACCGTTTATATAATATTCGCATGAAGAAAAAAATTGTTATTTCCATATTACAAATAGACACTCCAATTTTATTTTTGTAATAGATAATATGTCCAAGTAATGCACGCCTGCAAAGTGATTCGAAGGTTGTGTGGGAAGTCGTCCAATCCGCACTGGGCCCGCGTGGAAGACTAAGGCCTAATCACCATATACGGGTAGGCTCGTGCCCCTCGGTGGGGATGTTTAATGAGCTGATGATGATGATGAAGTAAGTAAATATTTATATGTATAAGTATGTAACCCTTTCACAGTCTTAAAGTGATACATGTTTTTTTTTATGTTATATGTGTACAGGACGGTCTGGACGCTCACCTGATGGTAAGTGAGACGCCAGACCATGACAGGCATCATTGTAGGAGACCAACAACTGATAGACAGTTATTATCCTCCATCAATGCCGCACTGCGCCCGTCACCCGAGACAACAGATGTTAGATCTCCTATACCCGGTAATTTCGCTAGCTACAGTGCCCTCATCCCGAAACACAAAAGTGCATAACACTCCTGTTTTACGGGATGATATCTGGCACTGCGGTGGTACCTACCTAGACGACTCAGTATCGAGTCTACCACCTAGTAAACCTACTCCAATCACTTCTCTCCTGTGACTAGACATTTCATTCTACACACATTACGAATGGCCTAATTTATTCACTTAACGGAGTCGGCGGTCATTCGCTAATAACTCAATAGTATTGTGCAGCCTGTATGACAAATCCTACACGGTCTTAATTCTGCTATTTCATTATTATCATCATCAGCTCATTAAACGTCCCCACCGACGGGCACGGGCCTACCTGTATATGGTGATTAGGCCTTAGTCGTCCACGCGGACCCAGTGCGGGTTGGACGACTTCACGCACAAACTGTGAATCTCTTCGCAGGCGTGCGCAAGTTTCCTCACGATGTTTTCCTTCACTGAAAGAGCGTCGGATAACGTACATATATTTTCTAAAATTAGAAAATATATTGGAACGTGGCGGGATTTGAACGTCAGCCCTCACGGTAGGAAGGCAACAGTCCACACCATTGAGCCACCGACACTCTGCTATTTCATATTCATCTCCTTTTTTGCTGTATAAATTACTTATGTCAAAATTAATCATTTTACAAATAGCAGTCGGTTCACTCATGTGTTTACGCATATCTTTCAGTTTCCTATGAGGAATTTTTGCTATAATATGTGTAAGTAGGTTCAGTTAGTAAATAAGTATTGACAGGTATATCAAATTCCACGAAACCCCGATAGGAGATACACGTGCATACGTATATTTGTTTGAATAAAGTAAACGTACCTTTCTTAAAAAGAAATCATTGACAATTAAAAAAAACTGCTGAGTCATTTATGCATGCTTTGTGGTTACCTGACATCATTATATTAGGCCTTTAAATAAAATAAACTAGTTACGAGTATTATAGTCGTCTTAATAAACGTTGTAAGTACTGTCAAACCTTGGATAAGTTACGATTAGTAGTACGGTAGTTATTTACTCAGATGGTCACAGCAAAGTTAAGATTAGAAAAACATCTCTAGTGACGACATCTTTTCTATTGAAACTTTAGTACGCAGAGCTTAATTTGTTTTAATACATAAAAATATTAAAAATCGGTAGTTAGAATCTACTAGAATTTGAATTTCATGATTCAAAAGTAAGGCAAAGTAAACAACGAAAAATAACGACTCACGTTGTGTTTCTCCAAGTAAGCAAGATTACCGGAGGCCCAAATCCCCTTTTTAAAGTTCGAAACGGTTTCATTCAAGCTCAAACATAATAAATGCCATAACACCTGTCACATTACAGAAACACCCACAAATGGCGGATTTCAAAAACACCTTAAGCATAACAAGGCAAAGTTCACATTACAATGAATTCGATAATAATGTGACAATAATTGCTATCTACGGAACAAATCATATAAGTGAGCAACGGAGCTGACGGCTATCTGATGGTAAATGGCCACTGTCAAGTTCCACTGGTGTTAGTTCACTAGTACACATAAATAAATAAATATCCACTGAGATTCACACAGCGCCATCTCCCCAAGTTAAGCCTGTATTATGGGTACTAAACAACGGATAAACATACTTATATACTTTTTTTTTGTAAATACGTACCTATTATAAATAGAAAACACCCAGACCATTACAAACAGACATATTCATGCACACAAATGTTTGTACTGCCCGGGGATCGAACCCGGAACCCTTAGTGTTGCAGTCGACGTCTCAACCGCTACACCAAATGGTCGTCAAACTCATTAACCCTTTGACCGCCAATGACGGCTTAAGGCGCCAGACACAATAGATTTCCTATTGTTTCTGGATTCCCAGCGTTCAATGGGTTAAGGTGTCGCTTAGTACACAATCACCAACCTAGTTATAAAAGAAACCTTAGTTTTCTAGTTTTAGCCTCGATCATAAAGGACTCAATTGTATAGTCAGAACAATAACAAACAGTGCAACACTGGTTTTTGTTCCACAAACGTTTGAGTGTTAAAAATATGAATTAATTACCATAATCTGCAAAAAGTTCGTCTTTTATGCAGGATTGTCCGCAAAAGACTTGCTTTAATTACTTATAAATAGAGTAAATTTGAATATACTTCACTAATGAGTTCATTTGGACATAAGATATTTTAGTACAACACCCGTAAACCTAAATTTTTACAATTCTTTTTTCTAGAAGTATGAAAGTAGACTGCTTTCTTCAGAAGTGAAAGTAATTTAATAATCGTTTCTTATTGAGGCTAAAACAGTGCAAGCGACATATCTATAGTACGACCCATATTTGTGTAATGGTTGAGACGTCGGCTACTACACCAAGGGTTCCGGGTTCGATCCCCGGGCAGTACAAACATTCGTGTGCATGAACATGTTTGTTTGTATCGCTCTGGGTGTTTTCTATGCATATGTATGTTTTTACAAAAAATGTATATAAGTATGTTTATCTGTTGTTTAGTACCCATAATACAGGCTTGAAAAATGAAAATGAAAATGAAAAAATGTTTCTTTACATTCACAATGATTAATTTTGCTGTAAGTGATTGAGACCGCCTTTTAAGTATACGCATATACTTGTATCAGGCAGTCCCGCTCTTCATATAACATGGTAAGTATTGTACATTGTATTAAAAATATTTTAATTTAAAAAGAACAAATTAATATCATCCACTACATATTTCAATAACAATATTCATATAAACATTCTCGTTTAGACAAATATCTCCAACAATTCTTTTTTTTTACATTTTATTTGAATAGAATTATTTATTTCAGAAAATTATGATCTGTAAAACCCATTTTTTTTATTTTTATGTATGTGTATGTTTACAATCTGTTTTATTAGCTAAACATTTGCATAACATTAAATTTATACAAGGCATTATTTTTCTACAGAAATAGATAATTTCATAAAGTAATTAAATCATTATTATCATAGGATCCAATATGCAATACCTTCACCAAATGCAGGCTTCACGCTGAAACTTGGGACTAGATGGCGCTGTGTCGATGTCAGTAGATATTTATTATTTATTTATTATTATTATACATAGACAACACCCAGACCAATACAAACAGACATGCTCACAAATGTTTGTACTGCTCGGGGATCGAACCTGGTACCCTTAGTGTCAGAGCCTATGTCTTGACCATTACACCAAATGGATGGTCAAATTCGTCAATATTGATCGATAAACAAATCACTCACAAGAAGAAGTCCGCCTCGCTTAGGTACCGCACGAAGTCTTCAGGTGGGGGCGGCTCCCCAATATACCCAGTCCACCGTCCGCACCAGTATTCCACGAACGAGCGCATACGCTTCTCCATACGGTCCAGGTTTTTCTCTGTGGAAAATACATATTGTTGGATTTTCGTAGGGACACGAGTGAAACGCCGGCTTGCTATTTGTACACTAGTTTATTACGTTAGCAACATAGCAGGGTTGCAGCCACGCGCCTACTTACATATACAACAAATATGTACAGTCCAGCAGGCTGCAAATTTTTTTTGCAGCCTGCTGGACTCGTACTCAAAGTAGGCCCAGAGTATTGGAAAGATGAATGGTAGTAAAAATTAAGAACACCTCAAGTGGAGATCCTAAACAGCCCGTGAAAACCCACAGTTGGACTTAGGGCCTTAAATAGCCACTGAATCCACTTATCTTCCAATCACTTTTGATTGGAAAGATTCAAGGAGAAAAGAATATTAAAGACATTTTATTAGCTTAGAATGGCAGTTGTTAACACCTAATCTTTCCTAACCTTCCTAAAAATCCCTCACTAGTTCAATGCTGGACTAAAATAGGCAAAAAAAAAAGATTTCCTGGTCATAGCACTCCTCGCCGAAGCCACACTAGTATTGAAGAGATCAAAGTCAAAAATAGCATTTAATTGGTTGAATTTATCACCAACGCGCCACAGATATTCATTTTGCCTATAGTTAGTACGGACTAGTGGAAGGAAAAGAATGTGTTTTTCTTAAACATCTAATTGGCACACTCAATCTAACACGGCTCAATAAATCAGGACAATCAATTGATCCAGAGGAAAGTTTTAACAAATAGGTAATATCATTTATGTTTCGCCGCAACTCCAAAGGGAGAAGGTGATGTTTTCTACACAGCTCGTGATAATTTGAGGGATCATACATAGTATTCGTACGATAACACAAGAACCAAATAATTTTTTTTTGGATTCTTTCAATTCGTGATATATAAATTAAATATCTAGGATTCCATACCTGACTTGCAAAAAATCTTTTGAACAGCGCATAACGAAACCAATGATCGAGATGCTTTAGCAACAATGCTGTCTATGTGAATCAAACAATAATTTGGAGTCATGAACCACACCCAGATCACGGACTACTTTATGGCGCAAAACATAGTACCTTAAGATATAATTACTATTATTTTTTTACTATTACTATTGTATGTAAACGTTATTATATTATTATGTACATCTTAGATCAACAATAAACTAACATATGCACAACCACGAAGAAACGTCAATAAAAAAATATCCGAGCCCCATGACACTACATACAGTTATTGTTATATTTAGATCGTAAAAACATTAAAAATTTAACCTTAACGCGTCATAGAAAGAGTATAAAATCAAAAGCACGAGCACACTGAGTAGTGTGGCATAGTATGTGTATAAATAAAATAAATAAATATCCACTGACATTCACACAGCGCCATCTAGCCCCAAGTTAAGCGTTAAGCCTGTATTATGGGTACTAAATAACGGATAAATATACATATATACATTATTATTTTTTTGTAAATACATACATATTATACATAGAAAACACCCAGACCATTACAAACAGACATGTTCATGCACACAAATGTTTGTATTGCCCGGGGATCGAACCCGGAACCCTTGGTGTTGCGGCCGACCTCTCAACCGCAACACCAAATGGGTCGTCAAGTATAGTGTGTACTTCGTATAGTGTGTGTATGACAGAGATGTCATTATGACATGTAGTTAGCAACGATTATTTGAATGAAAACTGCCCAACTGCTGTGCAGTACATATAAGGTAAAAAATATAAAATACCTGGATTGATGATATATCTGCCAACTTGGGCGTCAGACACCAGGTACCCGTCAACTATTTTCTTCTCGTGCACCTTGTACAAATAGTACAAGAAGTGTATATTTTCCATACGACATACTGGGTGATGGTTCACTATCGGAAGGGTTTCCCATGGGAAAGTGTCCAGCATCTTGAATGAAGTAAAAGTTTGATTACTAAAACAGGCATACTAAATGATTTCCCTCAGTCGATAGATAGTAGTCAACGATTTTGCAATGCTTATAGACGAAAGTCTTTGAGCAATGCGTTCTACCCGTGCTGAGTCATGGACACTGACTGCGGGA
Organism: Leucinodes orbonalis; assembly: GCA_019425675.1. Taxonomy (NCBI): domain Eukaryota; kingdom Metazoa; phylum Arthropoda; class Insecta; order Lepidoptera; family Crambidae; genus Leucinodes; species Leucinodes orbonalis. Next base: position 4,196 of record PQWD01006745.1, on the reverse strand, counting down.
TTGGTTCACAAGTTCAAAGTCACTCAACGCGCAATGGAGCGAGCAATGCTTGTGGTCTCTCTTAGGGATAAAATCAGAAACGAATTAATCCAAAAGAGAACTAAAGCTACCAACATAGCCCGCTTGATAGGCAAGCTGAAGTGGCAGTGGGCTGGTCACGTATATCGCAGAACCGATGGCCGTTGGAGCAGACGAGTTTTGGAGTGGAGACCGCGTCTTGGCAAGCGTAGCGTAGGACGCCCTCCGGACCGATGGACCGACGACTTGCGAAAGCTCGCTGGTGGAGGCTAGATGAAGAAAAGCGGAGGACCGGGATATCTGGCGCAAAATGGGGGAGACCCAATATGTCCACCAGTGGACTATGAGAGGTTGAAGACAGAGATAGGTGGTACACTCGATGCTGAGTCGTCTAGGTGAGGTGGTGTGGTAGGGGGGTGAGGTAGGTACCACCGCAGTGCCAGATATTGTCCCGTGAAATACTAGTTTTTTTGTGTTTCGGCGTGAGAGTACTTAGCTAGTAAAATCACCGAGTATAAGATACCTTACTGCCTCTGGGGTCTTGTGGGCGTTCTGCTGCGTGACGAGGTCGTGCATTCGAATCCCTCGGGGAAACGTCACTTTGTGCGATTTTTCCTAGTTTGATTAACACATTGCAAGCTAAATGAACTGACTGTACGAAAAGAAAAAATATTACGTGCTTTGGAGGAAAACGTTAAGCCGTCGTCGGCCTCCGCTCCAATCTAAGGATTAGTCGTTAGCGCCTACCAATCCCTTTATGGCACTATCTCCCCATAACTATGCTGTGCGGGAAGGCCTGTGCCCTGCAGTGGGCCGTCATAGGCTGATGATGATGAAAAGAGATTGAATAAGTTATCAGAAGATATTTATCAATCAATGAACTACAAAGACGAAAAGAAACTAAAGGTAACGAAACAGAATACTTACTTCATCAACAATCAATATCACAGGATGCCGTCTAGCTTTCTTCAACTCCGCCCACTCGTCATTTTCTTTTAACCAGTGTTGCCACTTGCGAAAACGCTTTTATACCATCCACCAATGTGAAATGGTGTATGCTCTCAAAACATTTCGATAAACACTTTAAGCACAGTTCGTTCGTAAACGTAAACTCTTTGGTACAGTCCTGGCATTCAGTTGTGTTCAAAACTCTTCTAACATCTTCAGTGTTGCCATGTTCAGTCAGAATTCTTCTAATGCAGGATTTTATTTGATGCGATGTAAGATTTGGACTGCTGTCTATGAGGTTATATAAGAATATTTTTTGCTTTGGATTTAACCTGATAAATCTGAAATAAAATTTAAAAACAAATTAGCTCCTTTTAAATTAGGATTTCACATGGGTAGTCGAAGTCTCGGCTGTTATACACTGACGTTTATTCATGACAGTTATTCTCGGTGACGGACGACGCCGACTTACTCTGGGAAGTTCCTAAATAAATTAATTAACTACATACATAATCTTATACAGACATGTATAAGATTATGTATGTATTATGTATACAGACATGTTCATGCACACAAATGTTTGTACTGCCCGGGGATCGAAAGATAAGAGCCGGTGTCTCAACGTCTTTTAATGTCATCTCAGAGTTTTAAAGTAAAATACAAGACTGCCTTACTTAAAAGACAATATATGACTGAAGACTTGAAACATTCTTACGCAGCAAATATAGCTCTTAGATCATTTTTCATTTTAAATAATAAACAAAATATACACATACGCTTACACTCTCATTTACAAATAATCAATTACACACTCACCAACACAAATACCTCTTACATGTACACACAGAAAGTTCGGGCAGAAATAAAGTAGGATTTAATTTATGTTTTTTCTCTGTCATTGTTTAACTTATCTTATTATAAAACCGCACCATACTTATATAATATTAAAAATTGTCAACCAAGCATAACCTAGGCCTTCCAACAACATCTCAGAGGGTAAGCTGAAAAACAGCGATGCTCGGGATTGCTCTCGTTGCAAACTCAGCTGAGCTCCTTCCCTTTGTCTCAAAGTACTTGTTTTTTTTTGTAAAATTTTGAATTTTTATTTGTTAAATGTTTGAAGAGAGACAATAAATATGTTCTTATTCTTATTCAACTATTACACCAAATGGGTCGTCAAAAGTCGTTTCTCTTGCAGAATAGCTGACGAGTCTCTGGCGATGCATCGACATGTATTGAATCAGCACTGCGGGCTAATATTCGAACGCCTCCGTCAATGTAGAATTCAGTGGCGTGCACAGAGAATATGAGTGGGGTATGCAAAGAGAGACTAATCGCAAAAACAATAATTTACATTTTTGTCAAATTAAGTGTTGTTGTTAACAGCAGATCGCCTATTGTTTCAAATCTGTAGAGGAAATGGGACGAATATGTAGGAATAATTCAATATGTTGGCGATTTTCCGGGTTGTCTGGACGCACAGGGTATGCACTGCTTATGCGTATATAAGAGCGTCGGTGGCTCAGTGGTGTGGACTGTCGCCTTCCTACCGGGAGGGCTGAGGTTCAAATCCCGACACGTACCATTGAATTGAAATTTTCGAATTTTCGAAAAATATATGTACGTTATCCGACGCTCTTACGGTGAAGGAAAACATCGTGAGGAAACCTTCATGCACGCCTGCGAAGAGATTCGAAGGTTGTGTGTGAAGTCGTCCAATCCGCTCTGGGCCCGCGTGGACGACTAAGGCCTAATCACCCTATACGGGTAGGCTCGTGCCCCTCGGTGGGGACGTTTAATGAGCTGATGATGATGATTATGATGCATATATGGAGTGCACACCACTGATGTTAATCATAGGGAACTTTGCCGAGTACCAATTATAGTAGTATTAGTAGAGTAGTAGTAATTGTAATAATAGTACAACTCTTTCAAGTAAGTCACACTTCAGTGTTGTACTAAGGAAGACGAAACTTGCCATCAGTCTGTTGTAAGTCCCGATATATCATATTCTGCCGCCATAACAATTCCTTATCCCACTCCTGGAAACTCCTAAGTCTGAATGTTTATTATTCTATTATATAGGACTTACCCCCAATCCTCAATGGTAGAATCTACCAATTTCATCACCCTGTCCCTGAGCGAGGAGTCCACAAGTTTCCCCGTGAGTAAACTGCCCCAACCACCCAGCCACTCCTTATCCATCACGTTTATGACGCTCTACAAAAAGAATAATAAATAAGTAAATATCCACTGACATTCTCACAGCGCCATCTAGCCCCAAGTTAAGCGAGAAGCTTGTATTATGGGTACTATACAACGGATAAACATTCATATACATTTTAATTATCCTCCATCAATACCGCACTGTGCCCGACACCCGAGAAAACAGATATTAGGTCTCCTATACCTGGTAATTTCACTAGCTACAGTGCCCTCATCCCGAAACACAAAAGTGCATTACACTCACACTCGTGTTTCACGGAACGATAACTGACACTGCGGTGGTACCTACCTAGACGACTCAGTATCGAGTCTACCACCAAGACTGGATAACACCTTCAGCCCTGAAACAACTACAGTAAAACCATAACAATTATAAGCGGTCGTACGTAGCATGGGTGGAAACTCACAACACACAATGAATCTATTGTCTAAGCGAGTGCTACGATCGAGCGAATAACTGGTGAAACAGACACACCCTCGCTGATGTTATAAGTTATTATTTTTGACAATTAGTTTGGTATAATGGTTGAGACATTGGCTACTACACAAAAGGGTTCCCCAGGCAATACAAGACATTTGTGTGCATGAACATGTTTGTTTGTATTGGTCTGGTAGTTTTCTATGTATAATATGTATTTACAAAAAAAAGTATATGTTTATCCGTTGTTTAGTGCCCATACTACAGGCTTTACGCTTAACTTGGGGCTAAATGGCGCTGTGTGAATGTCAGTGGATATTATTATAAACATATATTTACATAATTATTCCTTTTTAGAAAGCATTATAAGTATTATAATAACACAATTCATATATTTACTGACCTTCATCCTTAAATCTATGTCCTCTCTTCTGCTCCAGTAGTTTTGAACTAACCGTTTGTTATTCAAAAATTGCGCATTGTCAATTGTCTTGTAATTTTCGTCCAACAACGAAAAAAGTTCCGTAAATAAAGGCTTTTCACCTTCTGAAATATATGAAAATATTTATTTTCAAAGAGTAACACC
>PQWD01006742.1:230130-247688 GCA_019425675.1 Leucinodes orbonalis | reverse complement strand
TGTTTTACTGAATAACAAGCCGAGAAATTTACATATAACTCATTCCAACGTTATTGAACCCCAATACAGCTGCCTGACTCACAGGTGGTATGTCGCGTAAATTATAGGATGCCAGCAAACATCCAGATGTGTTGATTAAAAGAGGCGTGAACGTACGTGATTACTTGAAATAACTCTTCGTATCCAAATAATAAGGAAAAAGTCAATTTTGCTTCATTTATGTTAATTCTTGATTGAATCATCAGATCATACATTATTATTGAGAATTTAATGGATATATTTTTTACTAAGTAGGTGACCGCAGTGCCAGATCGTGAAATGGAGTGTTATAAACTTTTGTGTTTCGCTATATTGCTTGTAAAATTACGATTTATAAGTTTAATGCGGTTCTGTCATGGTCAGGCGCATCAATTGCCATCTATGAGCGTCCTGACCATCCTGTTACTTTTTAACTTAAAAAATGAGAAAATGATAGTGTCTTTTGAAATCTATTGCTATCAATTTTTTCTTTGCTTATTTATTAAGATACAAGAGATGGCCCAATGACCAGAACCATGAAAGTAACGATAAATACAACCCGGTCAACATTTTAAAACTAAGAGTTTCAATCATTTTTCAAACCAAGCAATCATGCATATTTGAAATGGGAGTGTAGGCAAACATGGTTGGTAAATTACGATCGCTGCATCGCAGATGCTTTCAGCAAATAAAACCTGCTTATTTACTAAATTATTGTATTCATAATATATAAAAGGGAGATAAACTAACGATCTATATTCCTGAAAAAACAAAATTCAGGGAAATTTCTTCGCTTAAGTGATAATAGGATAATTAAGAACGCCAGGTCATAATTATAGCTCCAGAAACGTTTCCGATGGCATTTAACTATTTGGTTTCATGTTCAATGTAAACATATACTGTTTGATTGAAAACATTTAGCTAGGTATCTAGCTTGATAAAAAGTTCATTAATAAAAATGCTTACAACGTATTTTTAGCAAAAAACTTGGAAATAAAAAGGAAGCAATAAGTTTTACACATTCGTCAGATTTCCTTCGCAAATCATTGACTAGTACTTAACCCTTAAGAGTGTTTCTGTATTTAAAAACTGCAATTGCAATTCATTTTAGCTATTCAAACATAGGCTGTTAAAACTCCACAAATGCAACCTTACATTTTCAATAAGACCAATGAGAAAACCAGGCGTCCCAGTTTCACCTGGAACTTTGTTCATTAGCATTGCACCTACAGCACTTAAAAGTCGAGATAATTACAACTATTAAATTTCTTAATTCGTTCTAACGATATTAAGTTACAATTCATAGAGTTTTGAGAGTGCCGAGAATATTTAGATTTTGACGCTGTAACCAGTTTTTGTATTTATTGAATTGGCGACACATTACATGATGGTTTCCTCTTTCTTTCGATTATCAAAGAGTATAGAAAATGAACAAAAAGACCAAGACTTATATCTGGGACCATGTTATGGTCCCTGACGTGGTTTCATGTGACGATCACCATTTTGCTAGGACCAACATAACGTACCCGTCAAAGAACTTTAAGTGATTCAGCCTCCAAGCTAAGAAAAATAGCTCAAATTTGCATTTGCGGACTCTTCGTAAATGAAAAGAGGCAACTATACACTACGTTAATAATTTTCAACCATTCTAAAATGTCAAGTAAGTAGATAAAGCAAAAACATATCAGCTACGTTATAATAAAGGTAAAGCTGAGGTAGTCGTTATGAAACCTTTTTACACCCGTAAAAGAATTTAATAATTTCAGCAACTAACTCAGAGACTATATACAAAACAAAAAGTTATAAATATCACTAGCGTTTACGATTAAGGTCTTTTTGCAGCCTTTTAAAATGAAGCTGTAAATCATAATGCAAAATGTTTGTGTAGTGTTTACTATATAAAATCAACATGTTAGGTAGATAAAACGGTATTAAAGGTTATGGGCCTACAGACCTGTAACTAAAATATACAGTAAGATACATATTTGTTGTAGAGTTTGTATCCAAATTAATAAAAAAGAAATCTTTGATCATAAATCAAGGTAATATTAATATTACCCATCATCATCATCAGCTCATTAAACAACTCCACCGAGGGACACGATCCTGCCCGTAAAGGGTGTATTTATTGACCGCATTTGTCCATGCGAGCCAGTGCAGATGGCCGACTTCACGCACAACCTTTTAATCTCTTCGCAGGCGTGTGCAGGTTTCCTCACGATGTTTTCCTTCAGCTCAAAAGCATCGCATAACGTACATATAATTTTGATAATTTTAAAACATATTGGTACGTGGTGATGATTTTACCCTGCGCTCTCCATATTGGAAGGCAACAGTCCACACCCATGAGCCACCGACGCTCGACGACATAATATTACAATTTTTTGGCAATATACCTGTATTTAATTAAATTTTCTATTTGAATTTTCTAGAAATTAAAGGGAAATTTTCAAAAGTTATTCCTTTAAATACGGGCTTTAAGCCTTCGTTGAGGCCCGAAAACAATTTACCGGAAAAATTAAACGAGAAATTTCCAGAAAGGTCTCCACTCGTGCGGTAACAAAGAATCTGTCCGCTTTGGAGAAAATGATTCGTGAATTTTTTTCATCCTATAAATCACTGGCCGCATTAATACTACCCCTAATGTCGACTTGACATTGGAAGCACGTACAAGTTGTAACGTCAGAGTTTCTATCTATTCTTAAGCAGTAGGGTAAGTCACTCTCACAATGTCTAACACCCATTCAAAACTAGTTTAAATAGAACTATTATGCTCGTAGTTATGTTTCGCACTGCTATCGTTGCCTCGGGTTTTAAGTAATCTACGTGATATAAATAAAATTTATAATAAATAAACTAGAAATCCACTTACATGCACACAGCGCCATCTAGCCCCAATTTCAGGACTTATCCTGTAATATGGGTACTAAACGGATAAACATAGGTATGTGGGTACTTTTTTAAAAATATATACATAAAAATACAAAACCAATACAGACTTGTTCGTGCACAAAAATGTTTGTATTGGGATCAATCCTGGAATTGGTATAAAAGCCAACGTGTCACCAACCATTACACCAAATGGGTCGTCAAATAATGATTAAACCTTACTTTAATAATTATGTAACAAAATTGTATATTATTTAAGTACATTTAACAATTGATATAAGTTAGCTGCTTAAATGTTTTATATAGCGTAGCTGATATCATAAAAGAAGTGAAAGATATGAGACATCAATATTTTTTTATTATTGATATCATTGGATCAGGAAATTTAAAAAAATAATTTTTAACCGGATCGACTACATTCTCTGTAATTCAAAGTGCTTCGAATAAAGTATATAAAAATAAAGACATCATAAGATTTTGTTATGAGCTAGCCAAATGTTTCCAAGTTCAACAAATCTCCATATCCTCAGTAACCGTGATGTTTTTATTTCGTAAATTCATATACTCGTTCACGACGCGCTCGCTCGGATGGAAAGACAAACGGTGTTTTCAGTTCGTTACTCCAATTATTAAATAATGTTTTAGGTATTATGGCATCAGTTAAATTAATGTTCGCAATTTATTTGAGACTTGGTTTTGACCGCAATTCCGATGGCGCGTATCTAATTTGGAACAAAACTTATGAGTATCATACTTTTACTGAGTTCCTTCGTAGATGTGAATGTAAGAAATTACAAAAGAATGAAAATGCATAATAAAATCTAAGAGAAAAATCAAGAATATTATTGCGTTGAAGTTAAATTTATAATTGTCAACCTAAGATAAACAATAAAGCAACTTGCACAATCAGGAATAAACATCAACCAAAAAATTTCCAAGCCACTGAATCCAAACGTTGATATATGACGATATTCATGACATTAAATTATTAATTAAAATGTTTACTTTTAAAAGTACTATTAAAAGGGTACAAAATCAAAAGCATGAGCATATTACTGCCACGATGACATGTAGCGAGCGACTGATAGTGAATACAAATTCTGCCCAATGCGATGAGTAGAATATTGCCGCGGACACTTTTTGAGTGAGAATGTGCATCTAGTTAGTTAATTGTTTATTTAAGTAGTCGACCAAACACATTATAATCAAGACAATACTGTAACGACTTCACCAGTCATTTCAAGGATTCAAATTTTTGATGTATGAATATTTACAAAACTCCCAATTTTTTTCAAAATTATCATCTACTATAGACTTATTGAGCAATGATATAAATTTGTAAAAACTGCATTTCGCAAATCCTTTGAAGCGCGGACGATTCTTACGAATTTCTCCGCACAAGTTATGAATATGAAAAACTGATTGCATTATCGAAATCTGTCTTTTCTCACAAGAAACTACAGTTTTCCAACTTGCCGGGGAATATGCAGGATGAAATTATTAATATTTATGGAGATTGAAGCAAAGAATACAGGAGATTGATTTAAATACAGTGGAATATAATTTCTGCTTGGAAATAAGTAAGTTCAAGGAAATGTATTCAGTATTGTAATAAAAAGAATATTATAAAAACAAGACGACCTTGTCTATCATGTGAAACTGGAATTTTGGAAACGCTTGTAGTCCAAATGCCTACAATGTGATAAATTTATATTCTTATTTAAAGATTTTGAATAATGCATTCAAAATCTTCAAATAAGAATATAAATGCTAGAAGTGGCAAATTAAATTGATACCTTTTATTCGAACATAAAAATTTACTTGTATTTATCAATTTCTGCAGATCTAAGCTCTCATAAATCACTTTCTATAATTCGTATTGTTTTTGCTCTACTACGAGATAATTTCCCATCCTCAAAATCCAATGATTGGGATGCAATACCGCTATTGTTAATTTGGTACTGAGTACAATGTGCAAGCCTTTGTAAAGTGAGCCCCGCAAGACCCATTGTTTCTGACGCGGTGAGCTGTTACAACCTTTTAGGTCACTCATTATTTGAGAACAGTGATGATGTGGGAACAATATTATTTTATGAATCTATGGTCTGAGGTTGTTAAGCAAAAACGTAAGCAGTTTTGGAATATATTTGCATTGGATTTGATGGTGACATTTATGAAATAGTACCTAAAAAAAAAGAAGATTTGGCCTGGTAAATATTGGACGAGTAAATTTCTGTCAAATATTTATGCGTTTTACGGTTCATTTAACCATATACGAGTAAAACTGTTTGTTGCATGACCAAGCAAACTTCCTCGATAATAGTTAATTAAGTCAAGATTTTACCTATAATTACTTCTATTAGTGATTGTTGGTGGATAGTCATAACCTGGTTTATTATTTAGCAAGTTGCACTCCGGTCATATAAATTGATATGTATTTTCAAAAGTGCGCTAAAAATATAAACTAGTTAGTAATAAAAGTTATTTCATGTCATGCACGTATTTTTTTAATTAATATTTATTTAGAGCTAAAGGAATCAAATTATCCGGCCATTTAAATGTTTAAAGTCTTTTATCGGGCAACAGCAGCGGTTTACACAAAATCTAAATATGTAAACGGTTGGGCACAGAAACGGAATTTACTTCTGCTTACGAGTAGGTATCCACAACACAATTTGGGTCTCCTTAGGAACGCCTTGATATGGAAGGTACTGATGTAAGCGCTTGTAATATATTGCTCAGCAACAAATTGTTATGTTTATTACTCAATATAAGATTAATATTCGTTTAATACAAAGTTGAGTATGTATCATTCATTTTTTGAATTGGCTTCTGACAGAGATACTTGTTATTAGATTGCATTTCATAAACGATTTCTTTTTCCAAGGAATCAAAGAAAATTAAAATATTTTTTTGACCTGTGTATCTTATCTATTCTGGGAAACAATGGAAAAAAATGAGTTTTAGTTCAATATATACGGGTAGGCTCATCCTATACAGGTAGGCTCGTGCCCCTCGTTGGGGACGTTTAATGAGCTGATGATGATGATATATATAAATATAATGATTTGTCTTTTCTGAATAACATAGGCTAATTTTTATTTTCACACAACACAGCCGTGGGAATATTAAACTGTTACTCACCATACGAACCTAATGCGGGTTGTTAAATGTTAACGAGTATCCTGAGAGGACCAATGGCTTAACGTGCCTTCAAAAGCTCGGAAACTTGTTAACTAACCCTAAAAAATCTACAAAGTAAGTTTAATTTTGCGGTCTCCCTTTGGAATCCGAACCAACGACTCCCGGATGGCACTAAATTTCATAGCAATATAATAATAATACTCTTCAAGGGTGATGACACTGATGACATATAGATCACAGAATATTTCGATAACTTTACTCTTTGGGTCACTCATAACGATATGTTTAAAATGTTTTACTATCTCTAACACGTATTCATGAAAGTAATGCATGCATGACAACGCCTTCTCATACAATCTCTTTTAGTGACCCACCGTTCAGTATAAAGACGTCGAAAATCTTAAAATCTCCAAAACGTGTACAGATAACGTCTTACATCTCGCAAAGGTAGAAAAACTGTGTCATTAGATATTCAACCTTCTGAACGGACGTTAGAGACAAGTTTGCCGTAAAGGTAGGTTGAACAATGTAATTTTTTATTGTGAGGAAGACCGTACTATCTTATTAATGTCCGAAATACATCCTGGAAGCTATGCATCCGTGACCCCGCTTAAAAATATTTCCCACTTTTTGAACGACCTCAATGTTACATGGAAAAAAATACTTTCGTTGGGTGACCATGCTTACGTATCTATGTCAAAATAGTAATGTATAATGGTACATTATATTACTGGATACATAGCCTTTAATTTAAAAAAATGATTTCTCTTTGCCATAATAAAAAACACAGAGTTACAAAAATACAAAAACTTGTTTCAGTCGGAATTAGTTATCCATTGCATGCATATTAAGAGAGAAAAAAAGAAGCACAAAATAATCTGACATCATTAACCTGTAATCTGATACTTCACACGACACATTTTATTGTTACAGTGATATTAAAACTAAAAAATCTATTCAATACAATATATATCGAACTTGAAGTAAAACCCCTAGGATATAAAATGGTCACTAAATAACTACTTTTCCGTCCTGCGGTGCCCATTAGTAGTTTACATTCTTAGTACAAATTGTATACTAACTTTTTTTACACGCGTTAGTACTAAGGTTTGTATCGATTTAAAGGTCTAAGATGGACAGCTATCAAAATCAAGGAGCCGTGCATTATTTGGCTTACATTCGTTCTAGTGATTCATTTATTGAATCTTTATTGCACACATACATTATGTACAAAGGCGAACTTAATGCCATGTGGCATTCTCTACCAGCTAACCTTTGGATGATGATTTGGCCTATATATTCGCTACACATACTTAAGTACTTATTATTACTAGATCCAAATCATATAATTATTTTTTACTAAATGCATATTAATTTGTGTTTTAAAATCAATTCATTCAATGAGGTCTAACAATAAGCAATTGATTTTACTAAAACGTATGTTGGCAATTAATAGCTAGTATTACATAGCTTCATTGAACGTATATTGTACGTTCAAGGAAATAAATGGTTAACAATATCAAATAACCTGCTTAATAAATAATAAAATATGAAAGTTATCTGAGTCGGCGCCATATTGGATATTGTAGTCTACGGGGACTATCCCACGCGAATACAGCATATGGTTACCCGACTCCTACGACCACTAGATATGGAGTCTCCTTATTTATTACCCACTTTATATAAATACGGGAAAAGACAAACCTGTGTGTTTTATTACACACGCATAAGGTCCATATTGTGTTTTCAGTTTTTTACCTACGTTTCGTGTCTTTTCCTTGTGAAAGTTAGTGTACTATAATAAAGTAATACATATCTGTCCTTCTGAGTTTGACGATGATGATGTGTGATACCTTCAGTTTGTATAGGATTAGATTTCAAATTTTGGCTATTCATGTAGAACCAAAATAACCGAAAGATTATATTATATTATTTTTGGAATATATTAAATTTAACACTAGGAATAGCTAAGTAATACTTTATTTGATTCAGGTATTCCAAATAATATCTGTACCAGTAATTTTAAAGTAGGATCAAAGTGTTGAAAATAACTTGACCATAGGGAGTCTCGCTAACAACGAAAGCATGTCTGAATTCAGCAAGTTTTTGTATATAAAACCACAAACAGAGCCATAGATTATGTAAGGAAAAAACAGCATGGCCTGTGTTGTAAAATGGTGCAAAATCTGCAGTGCCCAAAGAAAAACAATCCAGATTAGGTATTATAGGTTATTGAAGAATATATTTAGTGCTACTCACAGATTTCCCAATACAGGAGATGGGGCAAGCCGCGTTTTTAAGTGCGACAAATGTAAGCTCAACGAGCATACACTCGCTGCCAGTTTACGCTCTGTGAGACGAGTCAAGACGCACGAATATTAGAAGAAATTACCGTTTTTTCCCAAAATGCCATCCTGTGCAATTGTAACATGCCATCATCGCAATGTATCAGTAAATTTACCAAGAAATAAAATAACTTTTCACAGCTAAGAACCGAAAAGAAATTGCGGCACTGGGACTGCCTATAAACTTGGCGGCTTGTCCAGTCTAATTGTATATTCGGATGTCTGTGGTGCTACTATACTATTATTAAAGCGCACAATAGTCGGAAATTTATAATTTTTGAGGCGAAGAATGCTTTTAAGTAAGCTTGTTTAATTTAGTATTTTTTGGTATTTTAAATGCTCTTTTGTATTCTATTTGACGTTCATAAGTGTTCTTTGTGTGCTTAATCTGAATTAATGGATTTTGACTTTGACTTTGAATTAGTACCCATTTTATATCCAAATCTGTAGGTTTCTTTAAGGGATGTACTTACCGTGCATAAGTATTAATCAAGTGAATGCTCCGTCCCAGCTCAATGGATCCCGATATGTCATCCGGTAGGTAACGACCCCTGTCAGCGTATCACTAATTAAATTTTATACACAGTGGATAAATTCGATTAAACGATTAAATAGTGCAGTTTCAATCAATCCAGTTCTGCGGTTTTAGATAATAATTAAGCTTGATAGAGCGCAGTGATTTTGAAATATTGCTAACGTATCCGAATTTAATTTTACAGCTACACTTAAAGCAGTAGGTAAATCCTAGTGAGGTCATGAGCAATACAATGATTGATTATTATCGAGTGAAATTATTAATATATAACGCATGTCATTGTTTAGTCAAACAGCATTACCTACCATAAGGTAAGTTCATAAGAACATCATCACAGCCTAATTATGTCCACTGCTGAACGAAGGCCTCCCCAAATGATTTCCACGCGGGCCGATCCCTAGCAGTTGACATCCATCTTATGAACATCATCATCATCAGCTCATTAAACGTCCCCACAGAGGGGCAAGAGCCTACCCGTATAGGGTGATTAGGTCTTAGTCGTCCACGCGGGCCCAGTGCGGATTGGACGACTTCACACACAACCTTCGGATCTCTTCGCAGGCGTGCATGAAGGTTTCCTCACGATGTGTTCCTTCACCGTAATATAGTATCAACATAGTTATGTTTATATCGTTCTGTTTTTATATATCTCTGTACCTATGTCTATTGCAGTTCACTGCATGACATCGGTACTTAGATAAACAATTAACTAACTAGATGCAATATCACTAATTAATATCAACCCAAAAAATTTCTGAGCCGCCTGACACATATGTTGACTTATTGTTATATAAATGACATAAAATTTTTCAAAAAAATATTGACCTCAGCGCGTCATTATAAGGGTACAAAATCAAAAGCACTAGCGTACTACTATGTCATTATGACATGTAGCGTGCGACGTGATTATGAATGAAAATTCTGCCCAACTGACACTGAACAAACAATTTTTGCCGCGAGCACTTTTTGGGTGAGATTTATCATCTACAGAGTTTATTGTTTATCTAAGCATAGGTATTCTCATTTTATTCCGGAGCAAGATATTTTCACGCAGTTAAACTAAGTCTATTCTAGAATGAGACTTGAGCATTTATCTTTACTTAAATAGTGTTAGAAAAGGATGCCGCTATTTATCGTATATAGTGCTATCCCTTTCTAACTAAATTTCAGTAAAGATCAACATTGAGTCTCGTTCCCATTTTATTCCGGAGCAAGATATTTTCACGCAGTTAAACCAAGTGTAAGACCCCTATTCTAGAATGAGACTCATGCATTTATCTTTACTTAAATAGTGTTAGAAAAGGATGCCGCTATTTATCGTATATAATGCTATCCCTTTCTAACTAAATTTCAGTAAAGATCAACATTGAGTCTCGTTCCCGAATACGGGCCTAAGTGCTAACCCAGGTTGTCTTTTAGCTAGAGTAAGCTCAGTACCTACTTGTATTGATATCACTTTAGCTGTTCAAACGTGAAGTTACAAACATACACACTTAAAAACATTCGCCTTCATTTAGTGTGACCAAGATGAATGATGTTCATTTCTGGTATTGAAACGGGTTCTAGCATCCTTTTTGGCATCTAGCCGCACTTGCTATTGGTGTGTAGCACGTGAAGTGATCCGTCAATACATTAACAAATCTCCAGAGCTTCGTTAATTATTCAACCTCCTTGACGCGTTAAGCTGTCCTATTACAGAGTAACAGTAAATTACTTATATACGCTTCAGTGTAGAATAAATATTCATATATCATCATCATCAGCTCATTAAATGTCCCCAATAAGGGGCCTAATACGAGCCTACCCGTACGCGGGTGTATAAGCCGTAGTCATCCACGCGGGCCCAGTGCGGGTTAGCCGACTCACGCACAACCTTTGAATCACTTCGTAGGCGTGCGCAGGTTTCCTCACGATGTTTGTCTTCACCGTAAGAGCGTTGGGTAACGTACATATGATTTCGAAAACACATTGGTACGTGGTAGGATTTGAACCTGCGTCCTCCCGGTAGAAAGGCAACAGTTCAAACCATTGAGCCACCGATATACTATGTAAATATGTAAAAAATATCTAAAAAGCAAAGTATATTCGGACATATTTCGGGCCAAAATTAAAGTAAGTCTTGTAATTTTAGGCGAGCCCTTGAGCCCACTTAGCCATCACTCACATTATTACGCTAAGCTTACGTTAAATCTAGACTCGACTTAAGAGCCTGTCACGGCGCGAGCGAAGTTCAACTTGATATGGCATTTGACATCTTAAGTTGAAAATCTGACGTCATAACAGAATATACGCGACCTATTAAGGAGCTAAGTTATGCGATGCGGTATATAGAGAAATTATTGATGAATAGACTAAAGTAAAGAACTTCATTAGGACAAAGCTAATTGCTGTTACCCAAAGAAATTTGATATCGCAATTTTAATATATTGTGTCCTCTGCGATGACCTGTTACTGAAAGGGTGGACACATAATTTCTCGATGAGAAACTTCCCGAAAGTAGTTTTATACATATAAGTAAAAAAAAAACATTTTGGACGAGTTTGATCGTTTAAACATTTAAATTTAAAGAACTAAAACTATTATATTATTATACATATCATAAATACAATGTCCTCTGTTTGTAAAACATGTTTTATAGTATACAAAAACATGATCAATTTCTCCAAACTTATGTTTTTCTTTTACAATTCCAACTCCATAATGAAAGGTCTGATAAAACGCTTCGAGCAAAATTGGTAGACAGTTGAAAGGTTTCTAAGCATGTAAGGGTTAATTGGTTTATGTTAGATACCTCCAGAATTCCACCATATACCTATTTTAGATCCCGATATTAGTAACAGTTACACAATTTTCTAAATTAGAAACGAGTTCAATAGTGATCATTAATTAAAAAGTTATTTATTCAAATTAGTTACATATCTCTTACGAATGTTAAATGTACTCGTAACACATATTGATTTCAATCGTTGAATTTAAGAGAAGCCACAGTTCACTATACTGTTACTTAGTAGAAAAAAATCCCTTTAGTACAACATTATCATATACACTAATAATTTTATGAATACAATATCATAATGTTAATTTTGAAACTAATAATAAAGCAAATTTTTATCTTTATCTTATTACGATGGTTAAAATAAAATGAAATGCTATAATATTTTGCAACCTATAAAAAATACAACTAATAAAAAGATGAACAAATAAATAGAGTGCTCCAGTGGTGATCAATAGGTTTTATTGATTTATTTATTTAAATTCAGAACTTTTTGGGATTTTAATATTCAATACTATATTAATCGTTTGACTCATACTGATGCATATGTAGAAAAATATATTTTTAGCATAATTATAAGCACTAGCCGAATTACAAAGTACATCAAATTTATTTTGAAATATTTATTTACATAAATTAACCTTTATTATTTGTAAAACTTGAATTTTGTGTTAATTTAGCAATACAATCAAAGTAAGTTATTTATTTTAAATAAACTCACGAGCTTCTCGAAACAATTGAAAAAAAAAATAACTTAACCTAAATGTTTAGGAATTTATATTCTACTTACCTTAATTTGTAATTTTCACAAAATTCACATGTCACATCACACAATCGTGTTTACACAGCACTCAAGGTAATTTGCACACGACGCTTATCAGCAAAAACGATTTCTATGCAAATCGCACCCCAAATTTAGAGCACAACCCAATTAATACCAGAATCACGTTTATTCGGCAATTATCGGGATTGGTTCAAACTCCGCGATATTTCGGAGCTGCTACGGATAAGTCTTGCGGCTACGGACACGTCTCGCTGCCACTACGAGCGCTACGCGACTGAGAGCTAACTGGATCCGCTATGAAACCTGCAGCTTTGTATGATTGTGCATTTTAACAGCTGCATTCTTTTTTCAACCCGTTTCAAAGGGTTCGACTGCTCTGGAAGGCATTTATTCTGTGTTCAAACTGATTTCGTTTTTTATCAACACGATTTTGTTATTTTATGAGATAAATCTTTTAAAAATAGTTATAGTACTATATAAATTGTGAATTTTAAGTAACTATAAGGACTACATGTCAAATTGTAACTTGTGATCTCAGAAACTATGACTTGTGAAAAAATTGCAATCAATATTTTATTTTTATTATTATTTATATTGGTCTATAAAGTCAAACAAATAAACAATGTTTTGTTAATTGTATATTTCAGATATAAAGATATTCACAACATTATTTGATTTGCAAGAATTGAAATGAACTTATATAAAACCCAATAGAAGGTATGTGAAGCTAAAACGCAGCTTCCAATCTCATCGTCTCATAACTTCCTATTTGCCACATACGTTACCAAGAGCCCGATTCCCTCAAGTTACGACAAATAAACCGACAAAAGCATTGACAATACGTTAAGGGTATAGCTCCGAATTACCAATATTTCCTTTTCGCCCATTCGCATCTGACGATTCGCGGAACCCGACTCAATTGAGATGGACGTGCGTTGGGCTTGTATACGATGTCTTTTATTGGCAACACAAAAAAAAACATGTAATAACTGTGAAGGGACGCCTTTGTGCCAGATGTAGTTCACAAATAAAAACGAAGAGTAAAATGACTCTTCGTTTTTATTGATGAGTAAATATTGAGTGAATTTGGTATAAAAAAGCTAATTTAAGAATCACATGTAAATCAATTTATAATTTTATTTCATTGATTTAAAATTTTATAAACTACATCTTTTATCCATAACATCAATTGCAAATAAAGAGCTTCATTTCGTTCATTAACTTATAATTTTATAACACTTACCATTTCCGAATGTTGGACATTATGGATCAATACATTAAAAATAATAATTATGTCATTCAATTTTTTGATACATAAATACTCACAAGTAGTTACGTATTTTGTAAGCAAAAAAAGTTTAATTAACGTGGTTGAAAAATTAAGATAAGTAAATTAAGTAGGTAGGTAACGGATGTTTCTCTTTGACCTAAAGAAGTAATTACCTATCTAATACGTCTATTATCTATGACATATAAATAAAATTTAAGTATCTGTTTGTAATATTGAAATAACCAGCTTTATTATCATGCATATCCATACATATACGTTTAATAGAAACTACAGAAAATATTTGTATTGTTTTTATTTGTTATGATTAAATACGAGAAAGCCCAAGTTCATAAATCCATTTAAATACAAATAGATTTAAAAATACTACGAACAAAAATAAAGTTATTTAAAAAGAGTCTTGCAAATAAAACAGTAATGTTAAGGTTCGTCTAAGAACATGTTACTGTTAATCTACTCAAACCCTGTTCGAAGTACGTATTTTGAGTGCAAATGGATACTGTTCTATTAGTAATTCAATGAAATGCCACGTCCAAACCAATTCCACAGATAAAATTACACATCTCAAACAGCCCACGTCTATCGACTGAGCAACAATGCTTTTTAATCGGTAATCTATAATCGATAAGTCCAATTGTACAGCTTCTAAATCGAAGAGGCTCCTTTTTGGTGTGTAATGAAAATTTGAATGGGGCTATCCGGTTTTTGTAGAGTTACTTCATTAGGGGACTTTTCGGTGAGTTTGAAGTTGATTGATCACTAGACTCGTGGTAAGCAAAGTTCTCGCGGATTCGTTGTTTTGTGAAATATGGCCAATGGAATTTGAGCCGATGAAAATTTATAGTCGTTTTATGCTTTTAAGCATAACAGAGTTTTGACATGGATCTATAAATTTATAAGGGTCATTATAAATTATGACAGTCGTATTACAAATTTGCTTTATCTTAGGAATGACATTGTAGGCATTCGAGATTATATGTACGTTTATTCACGCTCTTCCGGTGAAGGAAATACCGCGAGGAAACCTGCGCACGCCTACAAAGAGATTCAAAGGATGTGAAGTTGGCCAATCCGCACTGGGCCCACGTGGACGATGTAGGCCTGTACACAAAAAGATAATACGTATTATGAATTATCATGATTTAAATTTATCTTGCATCATACATTTCCTGTTCACTTCCTTTTCAAGGATAAGTTGTTAAATTATGTATGTACTAGTATGTACAATTTTATAAGTGCCAGCATTCTATTTAATCAATCGAATAACCTACCAACTTATTTTCGAGATATCTGGATTATTTCCCCCTTCATTTCAATTTGCGAAATCAGTTATTTTTATAATGATTGTAGGGTAAAACTGAAACCATTTTATGAAAAGTAATAAGCTTTTTACAATTTATATAATCTTTGTGGAGTTTTTTGTGGATTTATTATTTATCATAATGAAGGTATTTATTTCCTGAATATATAAGTAAACTAACTGATGCCCACGGCTTCGCTCGCGTTGAATTCGAGGTAACACGGTTACCATGTCCTGGTCACGAAATCAGAATATTATATTAACGCTGCTGTAGATAATATTAAAATATTATCTATATATTATGTATACGTCATTCCATCGACTTTTAGTGTCCTGTTTTAACAACTGCGAAAATCCCATATAAAATTTTCTCATCTCTTTTAAGGTTTTGGGGGCCAATTTAGTAAAACAAACAATGCAAGACTTTTTGTAAGTGACAACCAGACCGCATACCAATATTTAGCTTTCTGCATTAAAAATTGCGTATTGCTCTATATAAACTTCCACCCGCCATTTAAGGCAAGTGTTGGGTAAGAATTTGACAATAAATAGCATAATATGTTCGTGTCCAGGTTACCATCTATCATAATAACAAATTTCATAATAATCCATCAAGCTGTTTAGGCATGAAAGTTTTACAAACAGGCAGACTGAGTTACTTACTTTCGCATGTATAATATTAGTATAGATAAATCCCTTATTGCTATTGATGTGAACACACAATGTACATCATAGCAATACATAATATAAAAGACAAATCAAATACAATCTGCCAATTGTACGTTAACACTGTCGCGGTTTCGAGTTCACTGACCCGTATTCGATGATAAGTTAACCAAAATCCATCATTGTAACGATAACTTGTTACCAATCAAGGTAAAATGTATTCATCGCAATCGCTTTGTTATACAATCAGGCAGTAATTCCGGTAATTTTAAAATACGCCAATTCTATCATTATTGTGTCTCTATGGTATATTTTTGCATGTTTGGTATTCTACTCTGCTCTTTTCTACTATTTGAATAATAAATGAATATCCACTGACATTCAACGGATATACATACTGTTTTTTTTTGTAAATTCATTAATACTTATATTAATAGCTGAAGAGTTTGTTTGTTTGTCTGAACTCGCTAATCTCAGGAACTACTTCAAAAAATCCTGGTAAGAAAAAGAAAGAAAGAAAAAACATTTATTGACCGTGCACAAAAAAGAAATACACGAAAACAGTTGCAATAGGACAAACAAACATATTAGACACATGACACATGGTACTTAATATACATATAAACACTCAAATAAAAAATGGTCATGTACACAAATGTTTGTACTGCCCGGGGATTGAACCCGCAACCCTTGGTATAGAAGGCAACATTGTATTGGTCTGGGTGTATTCTATTTATAATATGTTTAAAAAATATATAATTGTTTAGTATCCATATTACAGGCAAATTCTTAGTTTTTAGCTAGATGGCGTTATGTGAATTTCAGTTGATATTTATTAATTTATTATTTATAGTATCCATTTTACAGGCTTAGCTGTGATTTTCTGAGAATATTTATATTTATTTAAAAATAAAAAAGCTACTTGGTGTATGTGAGATTGATCAGAGATTTCTTACAAGTTACATCCCAATTGTTGTTCTAGTTCCCTGCAACATTTTGTTTCTTTAGTATCTTTTGTCAGTTCAGTGCTGTTGATTAACTTTGACCTCCAGACCCCAGACAATGCAAAGTGGAACTCAATCAGAATTATGATTAGGTTTCAAGCAAACCGCTGTGAAGTAACAGCTCACTTAGGACCTGAGAATAACTTGAAATTTGCATTTGATAATGTGTTAATTAGTAACAAAGCTTAGGTACGTACTGAATTAATTGAGAACACATTTTCATACCTTGCATGAATGAAACTTGAAGAAACTCTTGCAGAGTAAATTTATTCAAAAAACTAGCTATGTCCCGCGGTGTTACCCGCGGTATAAGATATTCTCCTTCAGTAAATGTGTTGATCCCATGCGTCAGCTAACTTCATACCAAACATTAAAATCGTTTCGTTTAGTCACGTCAAGGCGTGCAGATCAAGCAACGCGCACCGCCGCGTGAAACAATACTTTATTTTAAAAAATAAAAAGTTTTTATCGAAAATAAAAGTAGCCTAAAACATAGCCTATCCTTACTAATTCAACTACCAACCAAAGAAAATCCCGTCTAAATTGGTTCAGCCAACTGTGACAAACAGACACGTCCAATTTTAAATATATGGTGATTAATTTAGGTGACATAAAACTAGGTGGTGAAATCGCACAATGCGATTTTTTCTATACGGTTTCTCCGCGGGATTCGAACCACGCCCCCGAGATCACGGATTGATCTAAAACCACCCCTAGACTACTACGCCGCGAGTTAGTGATACATTTTATTGAAAATGACTAGCTATTTATTAAAATCTTTTTTCACAAACTTTTATACGGTAAATTTTCTA